>PVJS01001393.1:43405-98936 GCA_004027185.1 Glis glis | reverse complement strand
ACACACACACACACACACACACACACACACACACACACACGCATGCACACACACACACACTGCTGTGCACACTCAGGCACCACTCAATACTTGCTGGCTGATTAATCACTGCAAGTGCTATTATAATTATTGTGTTTGGTGCTAAGAACAGGCTGCCTCTGCCTGCTTCTCAGAAGCCATAAACCTGCAAAGAAAGATTTCAAGATTTGTGAGCTGTTGACTACATCTTGGGGCTCTCTCTCTTTTTTTTTCTTTTTTTTTCTTTTTTTTTCTTTAGCAGTGATATTTGTCAGGAAAGGCAGACTATGACCACTCCAGAATCTCTGCACAAGACAATCATAAGGGACTTGGTTCTTGCAACTAGAAGGGTGAGTTTAAGGAACTTATCTGGTAGCTATGGGTTGGGAAGTCAAGAAAGCCAGGCATGAGTCCCAACTCTGGCCCTATATTCTTTGAGGCCTGGAGGTGCTCACTGCCCTTGCCAGGCCTCAGTTTCCTCATTGGTACCTGGGGGTCAAGGTTTTCCCAGCTTTAATTATTCTGTAAAACTTGGCAAACACAGAGAAGAGTGCAGGCACACTCACGCCAGGCTGGAGAACGGTGGCTGGCTTTCTCCAGGTCATACGCTTTTATCACCAATGGCCTGCCCAAGACCCCAGTAATGTCTGTGTCTGTCCTGCTTCCCTGCCCCAAGTGCGGAGAGGAGGAGGTTTCAAAGAAGAAAGGAAAAGGGAGAAAAGGGTTAGCAAATGAGGTGGGAAATGAGCAGAAAGTAGGGAAGCATAGAAATGGCAAAAACAGAACACTGAATAATACTGGCGTTGGGAAGGCTGAAGAAGGTGATCTCATGCAAGACATGGAAAGCAAAACAGCCATGCTTACTGATATGCAGTGGGCACGTGACCACCTCTGGGTCTGTGTCCCAGCTACAGTTCCCTGCAGACCCTTAAGGATGCATACATGAGGTTGCTCATCATAGGGCAGGACTCACAATCTCAGAGGAGGCCACTTAAGAGGCCCTGCCTAGGGGAAGGGGTCTGTCAGATGTGGGACATGCAGCTTGGGGTTGAGGACTCAGGCTTTATGCTAATGATGGTCAGGAACAAGCCTGTCCATACAGCAGCTCCACAAAGACCAGTTGTCCCTCACTCTCACCATTAGGAAAACCAAGTCTACTCAGCTGGGGCTAGCCTCACTCATCTTTGAGTCTGAGCCCTCATTTGGCCCAAAGAAGGATGGCTTTCTCCCCAGGTTACACGGCTCCACTGGGGCAGGACTAAGAGGGCCAGGTGTCCAGCTTCCCAGCCTGGCTCTCTCCCAACAGCCTACAAAGCCTTGCTTTGCTAACAGTTGCCTTTTGTGTTTGATTTGGGCTCCAGATGTTAAACAAACAGTGTCTCTTGACAAACGCAAGCCAGCTGCAGTGGGACTAGTTATGCTCCATAAAGCCAGGCTAATCCCCAACTTCTCTCCCTATAGAGATCCACCAAGAAACACCTCCGTCACAGTCACAGCACCCTAAATCTCACTGGCCTGCAGTCTGAGGCCATGACTCCCAGTGCAGCAATTTGTGTCAGCCATTGCTTTCTTTCTGCTGCAGCTCCTGGGCCCAGTCCCCCCTCAGGCCTGCCCCTGCTGAAGTTGGGAGGGCTCTGGACAGCTCTTCCTACAGTGACCCTTGGGCCCTGCCAACCCACCCAAGTCAGCCAAGCTGACCAGAAGAGATGGAGGAGCGTGCGCAGAGCCCTTGCCTGTGCTGGCTGCTGCACAAAGGGCCATGGGGTACGGAGATGAACAAGGCCTGTCCTTGCCCTGCAGGAACCTATAGTCTAGTCTAGACAGGAAGAACCAGAATTTCACATGAGGCTCTGGTCCAGCTCATAACTGATGGAGTTAGGATTCTAACCCAGCCTGTTTAATTCGGGGTCAGCTCCTCCACTCCCTCACTCACTGGCCCTGCCCCAGCCACCAACCAAACTGCCAATAAAGTAGGGCCAAGAAGCAATGGACAGAGGGGTCTCTATGCCCCCATCCCACAGACCACATTCTCAGCCATTGTAGAATGAGCATTGCTGGTCAAAGGCCAGGGCTCTCAGGATCCCAGAATGTCAGAGTAGGAAGAGACCTTTTGCCATAGTCAATCATTTGTCTCATCGAAAAGGAAACCGAGGCACAGACAGGCCGTGCAGCTCTCCCAATCCATCCGGCAGCACTGGCACTAAACTCCAGGCCTCTGGACTCCCAGGATAATGCCCTATCGCATGACGTGCATCCTTGGGCCTTCAGACACTCATATCTGTCTGTATCCTCCTCCTCCCCAACAGGGCTTTAGAAATGTCTATCTGCAGTCACAGAAGCAGGTGGTCAGGTTTTTATGCCTGAGATTTGGCCATCTATGCCCCTCTCCCACTGCCACTGCTGGTCTCGAACCCAGCAGGTACAGGACTCTTGACGGCCTTCGCTTGCGTACCGAGGACCCAAGGAAACACATGAGGCAGCTCTGATGTGCTTCTTCACCAGAGGAAGAATAGCAAGAGTAAGAAGGGCCTCCCAGGCAGGAGGAGCAATGGCTGAATTGAAGATTAGACAGGAGTTTGGAAGCAAAGGAGCCAGTGGGTCTGATGGGATACAACTGGGGAATGTTTCATCAACACAGTGGTCTTTGAGCTGAGCTTTGAAGCCTGAATAGGAGATCAACAGTCAGATGGAAGAGGCAAGGAGGTACCAGAATTGGGGAAATAGGTCTAGGCAGGCCAGGATGTTATAAACTAAGGGAATGTATGCATTTCCTAGTCTAAAATCCTCCATTTATGGATGTGCAAACCAAGGCACAGGGAGGAGGAATGACTGACCCCGAATGCCACAATAAATGCCAGGCAGAGACAGGCTGAGCTGGGCAGGTATGGGTAGGCCCGAGAAGTCCTGCACAAAAGGAAGTGGGATGGGCTGCCAGGTCTTTGGCACAATCCAACCCAGGTTGAGAGGGCACTCTTCCTAAAAGTCCCAGGGGCCCCTCAGAAACCTGGACAATGCCAGCATGGCTCCCCCATCCCAACCCCCCCTCCATAGGAGACAGGCTGGAGCAGGAGCAGGAAGGAGAAGACCCAGACTTCCCTTCTGGGCTCCAGGGCCACTGCAGATGTGTAGTGCCCTGCCACTCACAGGTGTCCTCATCCATAATGGGTGCTACGTGCCATGAAGCATGAACCCAACTTCGCCCTCACTCACCGTGCGGCCTTCAGCAACCCCCTCCCTGCTCTCTGGGCCTCAGTTTCCTTATCTGTAACGTGAGAAGTCTGGACTAGATTATCTTTAAAGGTTCTTCCAGTTCTGAAGTGCTGTGAGAAGCTTCATCATAATTAATAATAAATGGCCTGCCCCCAAAGAGAGCTTTTTCCCTTTTCCAAAGCTCTTTCACTCATAATACCGCCTTTCGTCTGTACAGCAGTCTGGCTTGGCAGCCAGAAACAAGCAGACCCTGGACACACAGCATCCTCACCCTGAAAACCAGGTCCAGCAAGACACTTGCACATCTAGACAGACTTTGGGGGGTCTGGCTTCTGAAGTGATTGTGACAGGAGCCAACATAAGTGCACAGAACCTAACCTGGACCCAAGGTGGGGAAGTGGAGACAGGCTGAGTGACCTTGGGTGACTGTATTGCTTCAGCCTCAGTTTCTCCATCTATAAAATGGTCACAAGCATAAGCAGACCTACCTATCTCATGTCCCTACAATAGGGGAAATGTAATGCACCTAGCCAAACATGAAGCAGATGTTTGATAAATACTTGTAAGACGAACAGCTGGGGAGTGAAGGGGTTGGTGGCACTTCTGGGGTGCCATTGGAGAAGGATGTGGTGTCTAGGAGGGACAGGCCAGTCCAAGATGTGGCAGATGGTGACCCCCTCACCCCCTGCTGACTGCCTCCTGAGCCTGCCCTCAGTCAGGGGCCTTGGGCCTCTTCCATGTCTGCGTGGCCTATGCCAGGGTCCCGTGAAGGACTTTTTGACCCTCTTTGGCGCAGGGACTTGCATTCCGATCATTCTGCTCACGCAGCCCATCCAAGTCCAGAGCTGTTTGGAGCTGAGCGAGGCCTGTGGGATCATCTGCCACGACACCTCACAGAAGAGATAAAAACAGGAGGCTCTGAGAGGGGCAGCGACACCTCGCCTGAGGTCCCACTGAGGTCTCTTGGCCACAACAGTCACCATGTCAACAAACATAGAAACTAAGACACAGGGACCTTGCCCCAGTTCCTCCAGTCTGCCAGTGCACCTCCTCATCTGGGCCCTACCTGCCCTATTTCAGCTAGATCCTAGTCCGGCAGGGATGCCCCCTCCCCCCGTGCATCCAGCGCTATCTCTGGTGGCCCAGCCCAAGCTCTGCCTGGCACACTAGTGCAGGACAAGTGCGCGGATGTCAGGACAGCCTGAAAGCCCCTGTGGAGCAGAGCGGGAGGCCAGGGCTACCGCCTGCGCTTCCTCAGTCAGTTTCCCACGCTGCACTGAGCTGGGGAGAGACCCACTTCAGGAGAGCACGGGTCCACAGCAGGGCCCTTCTAGTTTCTAAGACAGCCTGAGCTTGGGGCAGGGGCGGGAGCATGGCCTGTGGGGAAGGAACGCTTAGCTGAGTCCCAGTGCTGTCACCAAAGTGTGCCCTACCTATCCCTTCACCCCTCTGTGCTTCAGTGTCCTCATCCATAGATAAGAAGCAGGACAGCAAAAGGCCCAAGGTCCCTCCCAGCTATAGCGCGCTGTGACTTGGGTGGAGGGTGTGGGGGCTCGCTCTGCCTGTCCTTTCCCCTTCTTTGCTGTCTTCTGTGGCGTTAGTTTCTCTCCAGTACTTCGGGTCTCTGTCTGTTGCTTTGTTTTCATCCTTTACCTTGTGGCTTCCTGCCTGCCTCTTCTTTTCCTGGGTCTATGTGACTACCTCTGGTTTTGTGTCCTGGGCCACACACATCCCTTCCCTCGGCCTGTCACTGCCTCCTTCTCCCTTTCTCTGTAGTTATCTGTGTCTAGTTGGTTCTCTCTCTCTCTCTCTCTCCCTCTCTCTCTCTCTCTCTCTCTCTCTCTCTCTGGCTGGCGCGCTCCATCTCTCCCTCTCCCCCTCTCTTCCTCTCCCCGTGCCTTTCTCCCTCCCTCTGTCCTGCCCGGGCTCTCCCGCTCGCTCCCCTTCCTCCCCCCGCCAGCCCCCCTCCCGCGGCGCGGCTCCCCAGTCCTTATTTGGCTGGGCGGGAGGGCTGGCGGGAGGAGGCGGCCGGCGGGCGGGGGGCGGGCGCGGGGGCGGGCGCGGGGCCGGGCGGAGGAGGGCGGTGGGTGGTGCTGAAGGGACAGCTCCGCGGCGGCGGCGGCGGCGGCGGCGGCGGCGGCGGCCCCCGGCGCGGAGCGGGTGCCCGGCGCGGAGAGCGGCGAGCGCAGCCATGCCCCAGGCCGCCTCCCGGGCAGCAGCAGCGGCGGCCGGGGCCGGGGCGCGGGCCGGGGGCGCCGGGGGACCGGCGGCGGCCCGGGAGAGACGATGAAGCGGCAGAATGTGCGCACGCTGTCGCTCATCGTGTGCACCTTCACCTACCTGCTGGTGGGCGCCGCTGTCTTCGACGCGCTCGAGTCGGAGCCCGAGATGATCGAGCGGCAGCGGCTGGAGCTGCGGCAGCAGGAGCTGCGGGCGCGCTACAACCTCAGCCAGAGCGGCTACGAGGAGCTCGAGCGCGTCGTGCTGCGCCTGAAGCCGCACAAGGCCGGCGTGCAGTGGCGCTTCGCCGGCTCCTTCTACTTCGCCATCACCGTCATCACCACCATCGGTAACTACTCGCCGCGCGGGGGGCGGGGACCCGGGGCAGTCGGGAGCCTGCTGCGGCTGGGGGGTTCCGGCAGAGAGGGGCTGGGCGCCAAACCCCGCGCTGCCGGCACCCCGAGTTCGGCCCGGCGTGTCTGCTCTGCGGGGACGGCACTCGGGGGAGGTGTGGATTTCTGGCTCCAGACCTGAATCTCCGGCCGGGCCAGCCCTAACTTGGCCCTGCCGGGCTGCGCGGGGACCCCAGGGGACTCCAAGTGTGTGAGAGGGGCAGGGACGGCTGGCGGAGGCGCGGGGCGGAGGGGTGTGGCCGGGCTAGGCCCGGAGCACGGCGCTGAGTAGGAGCGGCGGGAGCGCGCGACTCCTCCGGGTCCCTGCGGATGGGCTTCCGCACCCGGTGTCTACACCTGCTGGGCTCCAGGAAGGCATGTAGATGCCGGTACGCGGCAGGCACTCGGGGCCGCTCTGGGTGCCAGGAACACCCTGTAACTGCGGCTGTGAGTGCCGCTCGGGGTGTGTGTGTGTGTGTGTGTGTGTGTGTGTGTGTGTGTTCAGCTCCAGGAGTTTGGGCACCCCCAGCCAGTGCCTGTAATTTTCTTAGGGCAGTAGAGCTGATGCTGGAAGCCAGATCTAGCCCTGCCAGCCTTGCTCTCCACTGTCCCAGCAAAACAGTCGCCTCACAGGAATGGCTCCAGTTCTCTTTTACAAGCCAGGGCAGACCCCGATGGAGGAGGCCACACTCACACCCATATCCTGTAACACCATAGGCACAGGCACACAGGTACACAACACACACACACACACACACACACACACACACACCATAACATACAAATGGATGTTCAAGAAAGGCATCTCTAGCCAGGCCCTTGATGGTGCTACTCAAGTGCCCAGGCAGGATTAAACACCATACACACTCCCCAAGACCCTACTATTCCATCCCAGCTCCATCGCTACCCTGCCTTATGACCTTGGACAAGTCCCTTCCCCTGCCTGGGTCTGAGGCTCATGTCCAGACAAGGAGAAGCTGGCCAAAATGATCTCAAGGGCTCTTCCCAGTCCTGACGTGCTTGGATTCTCAGATTGGAAACCCATCTTCCCCCAGAGCCCATTGGGATGCCTCCCGGAACTGTTCCCTCCATCTTTCCCCAATCCCTCTCCTCTCCCTGAACCCCTCCTTACCTTGGCTGAGCTCCCAAGGGCTCATTGCCATTTGGCATGGTCCAGGACAAGATGGCAGTGTTTTCCTGAAGCCAACAGGAGTTGAGCGGGTAAAAGGCAGAACTGGACGCTGTCTTTCCACTGCAGGACTCTGCTCCGAGGCTCTGCTGCTCTCCAGAGACCCAAGACCTGCCCAGAGAGGAGCCTGAAAAGGACCAGACCACATTCGAGCTAGGGTCCCTCCCCTCTCACACCCTGCTGCCACCTGCCCGAGTTTCAGTAGCTGTTTGGAGAATCAGACTGACTAGGCATCCACAGCCTTCCCCTCTGCCTCTTCCCACATCAAATCCTTCTCAGTCCTGTGGTCCCCAGCTCACAGTGACCTCCCAACCAGCCTCCTTGCTTCCAGTCTCATTCCCCAAAGAAATCACACTCCCCCAGACAAAACTGCCAGAAGAGGTCTACCAAAGCACAGCTCCCACTGTACCGATTCCTTCCTCGGAAGCCCCAGTGGCTCCTCCACTGCCCACGGAATCTGGTCCACACTCCTTATCCCAAATTTTAAGGCCTTGTATACCTGCCTCCAACCTTTATGTCTGACTTCATTCTCACGTCTTACTGACACGACCCCTCTCTACTGCCGCCAAACTGCCCCCTGAGAAACACCCGACATGTGCATGTCTGGCGTGCCTTTTTCTGGGTCTTCTATTTCTCTTTTCCAAGCTAACTTATCTAGATCCAGCTCAAATCCCATCTCCCCCACAAAGCCTCCCGGCCACTATTCTGGATGACTGCAGGATTTACTGTCAAGACCACCTGGGTGACCAGGGCAGGCTCTTTTGAATGGTTATTTACATTTTTAGGGGATGTGTTTGGGCTCTTTCACCACACTATAATTAATCTCCATGTGGGCAGAGCCCTGTAGGTCCCGTCGCTGTGCTTCTAGTGCCAGCACAGTACCCAGCGGCCGTGAGCACTCAGAGAATGCTACTGATGGGTTTGAGGTGTACAGAAATGCGAGGGCATCGCCCTTCCCCGCCATCCCTCACACTGGTTCCCGAAGTGCTTGTGGTTCTCGCCTAGACAGATGCTAAAAGCTGGGGCAAGAGGCAGAGGTCAGTTCTGGCGTTCATTTATACAGTGCTGGACAAGAAGAAAGCGTCAGACTGCCTTCCCAGTTCTGAGGGTCCCTAGCCTGGCACTGCCCACTCCCTTCCCTGCCCAACCACCCCTGGCTTTTCCTCACCTCCCGCTCTGGCTATGCCATCTAGCTGGAAGCTGTCTGTAGGGACTCTGCTCTAAGAAAAACGTGCCTAGGGGTGATGGGATGATTAGAAGGGGCCTGTGTTAGACCGATGTTAGACTGATCCTGATTCGAAATGCAAGGGTGCAGCCCCTGTCCACCTGCCCCCTTTGGGAGGCTCTCATGGAGAGTCCCAGTGAGATGGAATAATGACAGAACCTCCCATTCATTTGCTTTCTTAGTGATCACAGTGCTTTCATCTGGTGGTTGATTCTCAACCTTCACAACTCAGTAAAGTTCCCAGGGTAGGTATTGTTAGATCCCTTGTACAGATGAACGGGGGGGGGGGGGCAGGGAAGAGACCTCCCAGAGCTACCCAGCTGGTGTGCAGCGGAGTCAGAGCGGGAAGCTGGGTCTTCTGACTCCGAGCCCGGTGCTCTTCCCCTGCTGGCCTCTTGGCTGCTTGCTTTGCCTCCATATGCTGTGAAGCCCAGCCCCAGCCAGGCCTGGCAGAGCCACGCTGCACTCGGTGATGCCAGCTTGCAGGGTGCACATGGGCGGCCCTGATTGGTTGAAGGTCAGTAGGGTCGGACTTAGTCATTCACCTGGTTAGTCACGGTCTCCACTGGCTGCAAGGATTCCTCCCGCTCCCTCGTCCCTGGCCTCCCAGCCAGGAAACCCTTTCGTTGTTGCTCCCTAAGTTCACCAAACACAAATGGAAACTCTTTCCTTGGGAAACCTTTCCCTCCCTAGCTGTTGAGTCATCAAACTCCTCCAGGGCCCCAGCCCCGTCTATTCATAGCCAGGGGCTGTCAGAGCAAGAAGGGGCCTGGGGATCAGCTGGTACCACCCCCTCCTCTCATAGATAAGGAGCCAGAGAGGTGACAGGAGACACACAGTAGGGGTGGGGGGAGACAGAATTTGACTCCCAGGCCCCTGCTTCTAACATTTGTTTAATATGCCTCTTAATCTGCTATTTGTTTTATACTTTTATTTTTGGCAATGCTGTGGATGGAACCCAGGTCCTCACACACATTAGGCTAGTGCACCACCCCTGAGCTTTACCCCCAACCCCTGCTATTTTTATTAACAGCGACAGCACAACAATAAAAATGGCAACCACCATTTATTATCTACTCTTTGGCAGGCTCTATTTGGACACTTCATTTGTATCCCTTCATCTAATTCTCACCAACCCTCCAAGATGGGCATTATTCCCCCGATTTTCAGCTGGGGAACCGAAGGCTCTGAGTATAAATGAGGCACCCACGGCCTTGGACTTGAAAATAAGGCACCTGCTCAGACTCAATGGGCCTCTCTCACTCCGTGCCCTGGATTTTTCACCAGTTCTTGCTCCACTTCAAGAATCCGGCCCAGACCCTTGTGTCCCAAGGCACTTAGGAGCCAAGGCTGACCTGCTGTTCCCCACAGCCTGGCAAGGGCCAAACCAGACCATGCACCAGAGCTGTGCCCAGCACCAGGCCCTGCCTGAGGCTGCCACCGGCACACAGGTGCCCGCTCTCCCACTGCAGGCCCGGGAATCCCTGCAGCTCTAAGGCAACAAACGAAAGACCAGGTGAGAGCCGGGCGTGGTGGCGCACGCTTGTAATCCCAGTACTTTGGGAGGCGGAGACTGGAGGATCCAGGTTAGCAGCCAGCCTCAGCTTGCTCTCTCTCTCTCTCTCTCTCTCTCTCTCCCCCTGTCTCTCTCTCCACTTAGTGAGGCCCTCCGCAACTTCGTGAGACCCAGTTTCAAAATAAAGTATAAAAAATAGGGCCGGGGGCATAGCGCAGAGGTAGAACGCCCTGCAAAAAAAAAAAAAAGAAAAGAAAGAAAGAAAGACCAGGTGAGCCATCAGCGGAGGGAGCTGGGGCAGGAGGCCTGTTCTGCTCCGCTCCTCCCTGGGCTTCCAGCCTGTCCTCAGCCGAGCGTGACCTCCATCGCATGCCACATGGCCAGGGACTCCTGAGACTGTGAACTCAACATTTTACCTCTGAGCTACACCCCCAGCCCTATTTTATTTTTATTTTGAAACAGAGTGTTGCTAGGTTGATGAGAGTCTCACTACTTGCTGAGGCTGTCCTCACAGCTGCGATCCTCCTGTCTCAGCCTCCCAAGTACTGGGATTATAAGCATGCGCCACCACACCTGGCTGAACCTGAACTTTTTATATTTTTTCAAGATGGAGGAAAGTCCAGAAGTGATCTGCCACCCCCAAATCCCAGATCCCTTTAATAAAAGAGCAAGAGGGATATTAGCAATTATCCAAATATGCAGACGGGTGAAGAACTTGCCCAGGGTCATATAGCAAGTTGAGGGCACAACTCTGATTAGAACCCAGGCCTTTGGGTCCCAAAATGGATTCTCTTGCACAAGCTGATTCCCTTTTTTTTTTTTTTTTTGGTCCTAGTGACTGAACCCAGGGGCATTCTACCCCTGAGCTATACCCTAGCCTTGTTTGTTTGTTTGTTTGTTCATTTGTTTGTTTGTTTTGTGGTACTGGGGATTGAATCCTGGGGCATTCTACCCCCAAGCTACACTCCAAGCCTTTTTTCATTTTTTGTTTTGAAACAGGATCTTGCTGGGTTGCTGAGACTCTCACTAAATTGCTGATGGTGGTCTTGAACCTGCAACCCTCCTATCTCAGCTTCCCAAGTACTGGGATTACAGGTGTTCACCACCACACCTGGCTTTTTTTTTTATTTTGAAACAGGTCTCGCTAAATTGTTGAGGGTCTCACTAAGTTGCTGAGGATGGCCTCAAACCTGCGACCCTCCTGTCTCAGCCTCCCAAGTACTGGGATTACAAGCGTGTGCCACCATGCCTGGCCCACTACCTCTCTTAGCACTGAGACTTCAGGCACTTATCACTCCACTCTTTTGAGTCCTCTCTTGACTTTCCCCCCAGGGGAAGGAGGGCACCCCAGCCTGGAATATTCCCAATACCCACTCAGCATTTCTTTCTTCTCTGCCCAAGGTGACCCCACAAGCCTTTTCTGCAGGGTAGTGCAAGAATACAGGCACTGACTTGGAAGCCAGAGCACCAGGTTTCATCTCAACCTGCCCCTTACCACCACCCCCTCCCCACACTAGCAATATGACCTCAGACAAGTTACTTAATCTCTTTCAACTTCTTTCGTTAGTTATAAAATGGAAATAATAACATCTCCCTTCCAGGACTGAATGGAATCATGCAAAGAAAGTTTCTGGTACAGAGTAAGCATTTTAACAAATATCTGCAGTTATTATTATTAACAATACTATTTTATTGTTCATGTATTACTACTTCTCCGTGGAGGGAACTGCTCTGTCTCTCAGGGCCACCATGGCCAAAGCTACCTCTGCTCCTTCCTAACAGGTGGGGACAATGAAATTGAGGACGAGAAAACTGCCACATTCCTTCCTCTTATCCTCCCAATCCTCACCCCCTGGCTTCCCAGCTCCTCCCCACGCCTAGAGTCCACCTGATATCTGAGCTCAGGGGCAGTTCCTTTCCCTCTCAGCAGAAAGACCCTGCAGGAAACTAGTCAGGGAGAGAGAGGCCCCCAGTGGTAGGAGAAACTTCCCAGATTGGAGCAAGGAAGCAAAAGTTCTAGTTCAGAGCTCAATTTCTGGTCCTCCATGACCATCAGTTTCCTCATCTACAAAGTGTGTGTATCTGGCCAGAGGTCCTTTCAGCTCTACCATGCCTCCTGCCTGCATGTCCAGTTCCCACACATCATGGTTGGAAGTTGGAGGCATGGAGGGATTGGGGGCAAGAATAGGACAGAAATAGAAGACACATGCCTGGCCACAGTGGGGACAGGACAAACACAATAAGTATTTTCAAAGAAAACATAAACAAGCACAGATGAATGTAGTGCAAATCACCACTATAAACAGCTTTCAGCTGGCAGCACAAACGGTAGATCTGTGAGTTGATTTTGTAATAAAAAAAAAAAAAGATGTAAAAATGATTTCCCTGCAGGCAGCCAGCAGCAAGGGGAGAAACCAAGCCCTAACCTAGATCATCATCAGTGTAGGCAAAATTCGGCAGAGACCGGGATGGGCCCCTCGCCCACCCCCATCCCCACCTCGGGTATAGGGAACCAACCTGTGTCTGCAACAGGCAGCACTTCCCTGTGCCTCTCACCACCAGCCTTTCAACACCGTCCTGCTCAGACAGCATGGAGAGTTGCCCAGCACCCTACAGATACAAAATGACAGCACGAGGATGCACCCACAGGCCTGCAGGGGGTGTCTTTTCATGGAGCCATGCCAACCCCCACTCCCCATGGAACCTCTGTGATTCCTTCTATATAAATGATGGAGGATGGGTACCAGGGCTTACGCAGGGCAACTGGACTATGCAAAGAGCATTTAGCCCAAAGAGGAATCCAAATTTTAGCTCCAACCCTCTCAGTGCATGCCAGACTGGAGAAGGGGCTTGCTAAAGGTCACACTGATAGTTATCATCAGAGCTGGGCTTGGAGCCCTGTTCCCTGACCCCCATGATAGCCTCTGGTCCTCAGAGAGCCACATGACAAATGCCTGTCAGCGAGCAGCCGAGCGCCCAGCTGGCGCCGCTGCCTCCCAGTCTCTGTACTCTCCTGCATTGTCCAGAAATGGTTCCCAGGGACCTGCCGCTCACCTGGAGCCACCCAGCCCCTAGCTACTGCTGCAAGAATTTGCGAAAGCCTCCTCAGCTGCCACCTCGCACAGAGGAGGTCTCCTGGTCTGATGGCCTCTCTGTGGATGGGCCTCCTGGGGTCCCTGCAGGGCTGGTGCTGACCACCCACCCTGACCCTTCATTAAGCCTGGTCCCTTACCATCCCTGCTTCCCCCTTCTGCATCCTCCAAAGCCCCTTAGTGATATGCTCCCATTTGGAGGCAGGAGCCTGACCTTGGTGTTAGACACTGGGTTCTTTCTCTGCCCCTTAAAAGCCTTAGACAAATTATTTGAGTGTGTGTGCGCGCGCACACACACACACACACACACACATGCGCGCACACGCACATACACACCATGCCCATGCCCCTATGATCACTGGAGGAGCATATGATCCTGATGAGCCTCAGTCTTCCCATCTGTATGGAATTGGGATTCCACAGAGCGGGCGAGGAAGGCTGACTCTGCAAGTGGAGTCCTGTAAGTCAGTGCTTCTCAAAAGGCCACGGGCAGGGAATGACCTGGTTGATCTCATTTAAATGCAACTTCTGAATCTGTAGGAGGTCTGGGGCTGGGCCTGCATTTCTAACAAGCCCCCAAGAGGTGCCAATGGTGTGGATCCATGGCTTGCATTTTTTAAATTTATTTTATTTTATTATTTTTTGGTGGTATTGGGGATTGAACCCAGGGCATTCTACCTCTGAGCTACACCCCCAGCCCTTTTTATTTTTTATTTTGGAACAGGGTCTTGCTTAGTTGCCCAGGCTAGCCCCGAACTTATGATCCTCCTGTCTCAGCCTCCCAAGTACTGGGATTACAGCTCTGTGCCACCAGGCCAGGTTCATTTTCTTTAATTTTTAAAATGCACTTTTATTAATTAACTGTAAGCATGAAAATATTCCAAAAATATAAGTAGCCTGGAAATGGTATCCTACATTTTAATTTTTTGAATACAACAAATATATCAAATCATGAAGCAAGGTAGTCCAAATCTCACAGCCCAGACACAGTAGGAAGCAGATCCTCTCCTTTCCAAATGGCATCTTGAAGGGGGAAAGCAGCACAAGATGGAATATGTCACATTTGGGATGATTACAAGTGAAGATCACAGACCCAAAGAGAAAGCTCAGCTCCAGGGACAGGCCTCCACATATTAAATGAACAGGCAGCTGGCCAGACCTCTGCCCTCTCCCCTGGCTGATACACATATTTACTGGCATTTAAAAAAAAATGAAAGAAAGAAAAACAAAACTATATCCTCATTCATTTTATTAAAAAAGGTAACTAAGGGACAGCAGTGGTTAAGTAACCAACCAAAGACCCCAGGAGTCATGGGCTTGCCTTTCTCATACCCTTGACAGGACCTGCATTTTGAGTAGCAAGAATCTAAAGAACCTGGAGGCCTGGCTTCTGGGATTAACCACAAGGTATGGACTGTGGCTTTAAGATAAAGAATGTTTAAAGCTGACAAAACCCATAGGAATCTGGCGGGTCCGCAGGGTTGAACCCACATCAGTAGGTTCACTAGTGGGTCCATAGAAAGATTTAGTTCAGTCCAATATAAGGCAGAAGTTGTTAAAGTTGGAGCTGGCCAAATGGTCTGTGCTGCCTCAAAAAGTTGTAAGCTCTCCATCACAGGAAGCATACTTTCAACCAGAGATGCAGTAGGAGATTTAGATAGATAGATACATACATACATACATACATACATACATACTGTGCTGGATGCAGGGGCACACACCTGTAATCCCAGTACTTGGGATACTGAGACAGGAGGATCACAGGTTCGAGGCCAGTCCTTGGTAACTTAGTGAGACTCTGTTTCAGAAATAAAAATACAAAGAAGCCGGGCGTGGTGGCGCACGCTTGTAATCCCAGTACTTGGGAGGCTGAGACCGGAAGATCCGGGTTCACGGCCAACCTCAGCTACTTAGTGAGGCCTCCACAACTTAGTGAGACCCTGTTTCAAAATAAAGAATAAGAAATAGGGCTGGGGGTGTAGCTCGGAGGTAGAATGCCCCTGGGTTCAATCCCCAGTACCACAAAAAAAAAAAAAATACAAAGGACTGGGGGTGTAGCTCAGAGGTTGAACGCCTCTAGGTTCAATTCCCAGTACCGAGAGAGACGGAGAGAGACTGCAAGGAATTTCAAGATAGTAGGACAAGCTAGGCAAGTCCAAATTCTACAAGACAGGTTGTCAAGAGGGCAGACTGGAACTCTCTTCAGTTTGTGCTAACACTGCTGTTCACAGGTAAAATTTCTTCTTTGGCGAAGAATTTCTTCCTCAGCTGCTCTGTAAAGCCTTTCAGCTGATCTGATTGAATCAGGTCTATGCAGATTATCTAGGATGATCTGATGAGATTATCCTAGATTACAATCTAGGGCCAACCTATGCTCCCTTACTTAAAGCCAACTGATTGTGGACTTTAATCACACCCACAAAAATGCCTTCATAGCAATTCCTGGTTTGGGGTTTGAATAACGAGGGGCTTTGGCCTAGACCATCACACCGTTGCATGTATCAGACTGGAGGCTGCAATAACCAGCTTTTAACCTTCTTCTCACCCCTGAGATGCTTCCCTTCCTTCAGGGAAGCAGCCTGGGGAGCTGGAACACCTAGAGTAGAGCTCAAGGATGTCCTGGGGGGCCCCAGACCCTCTGGGTCATCTTTCAAATAAAACTGGCTCTCACCTTCATTTCAGGTCATCTTACCCCAAATCCTTGCAATCTCCTGAGATTGGCTGTGTGCCAGGCACTGTACCCCAAAGCCTCAAGAAAACAGATGACTTAGACCTACGTCCTTCCCCAGGGAGCCTTGGGTCTAGTGGAATCCTGAAAAGCACAACTTGGACAATCTACACGCTAAATGTAGCAGAGTGACTACAAAGAGGGCTGCAAGGAGGTTTCCTGGGGTCGGCGGAGCTGGAGGCAGGCTTGAGTGGTGAGCGAGGATGTCCGTGGGTATAATCTGGCAATGCTGACTGCAGGCACAGGGAACAGCATGAGAGGCCGAGGCATGAGCATGCCCCAGGAAAGGGGGCCAGGAGCAGACCCTTCAGGGGTCTGGACTCTGGTGGCAGACTTGAGTTGACAAGCACTGGACCCTGACCAGTGGGTGCGCCCAAACCCAGCTGAACCAGTGGGTCACAGTGACCTGAATCCTGGTTACCTCACTTCACCTTCACTGTGGTCACCAGCTGCCCTCCGCCAGCCCCCAGAGAGGGCTCACACTCCCTCTCCCCTGCACATTTCCTTTTCTGGGACAAAAGTCCATTTCAGAGCTCAGACCAAACACAGCCTTACTGATGGTGTGCAGGAGGCCCTCGGATGGCACTGAGCGGCAGGATGTGATGTTGCCACCCAACACTGTGTGTATATTTTCTGCAGGGACAACCCTAGGGCCTTGCTGTCAGACCCTCTTCTACCACACGCCCTCCCCCAAATCCACATTTCTGGATCCCAAGCATCCCCTGCTAGATTTCTGCTCCAGGCTCCAAGGCCTGGCATGGACTCAGTGTCCCTTTTCAGGAATGTGCAGGGCCTCTTCTGACCATGGCTTTAATTCAGAAATGACCATCTCAGACACTTCCAAAGAGTCACATTCCAGCTCACCAGTCATACGACCATCTGGGGGCTTTCTCTAGAGATCTGAACTGTCAAGTCCTGTGGGACAAGCTGGAGAGAGCAATGCCAGGCTCCCAGACAGAGGTGGCCCTCTCCTCCAGGATAGGGTCTAGTCCTTCTGCTCCTGCAACAGGCTCCCCTGAGGCAGGGGGAGCCAGCAAGGGACAGGCAGTTCCAGGCAGGAGCCAGCCTCAGAATGATACAACAGATCTCTGCCCTGGGCTACAGACCTCAGACCTGAGGCAAAACAGCCACTCCTCAGAGCCTGCCTCAGTTTCTATGGTCATGAAACAAGGCTGCTGTTCATTGGGAGGTGACTCTGGGCTGCAGTCTTTGTCTGTCTCACCTCATTCGATCCTCACAGCCACCGCAGGAGGGAAGCTCTATCATAAACCCCATTTTACAGATGAGGACCCTGAGGCTTGAGGGAGCAGGAATGTGCCTGAAATCACTGCTGCTGGCAAGAGTCAGAACAGGGCTGTGTCCCACACACACAGTATTCAGCCACACAGTATCTCTCAGCCACACAGTATCTCTCGTGAGCCTCACGACAACCCCAAGGTGTCTGCATCTCTCTTCCTACTTTGCCAACAAAGAACCTGAACTTGAGAAGAGAAGGTCACTTCCTGTGATCCAGAGCAAGTGGATGTGGGGGCCAGAGTCAAAATCCAGAACTTCCAACCTGAAAACTGAGCCCTTCCCCCAAACACAAGTGCCCTGGCCCCTGGACAGTGGCCTACGCGGGTCATTCCCATGGTTTGGATGTAGGGACCTTGCAGAGGTGTGTATCGACCCAAGGAGGACAGGAACGGCAGTAACAGGCGTTAGCTGGCTTGGACATGCATTGTCAAAACCGTCCCCCGGACAGAGTGGGATGTTGAAGACTGGTCCACCAGCAGAATGTCAGCTCCCTGGGCCATGGAAGTCTCAGAGTAAGCCTAAGAGGGGTCACTGAGTAAGAGGTCTTGTTGGGGGTGACTAGGGCAACTCACCTGCTCCCCAGTATCAAGGGAAGGGGGCAGGTAAGAGGGCCCTGTGCTAGGTAGGAAGGTTGTCCCAGGAGCAGCAGTTCTTTGGAGCCAGACAGTGGGTGCCAGAGCCCTCCCCCCACCCCAGGAGTTTATTCCCTAGGTCTGGGTAGAGCCCAGGAAGCTCCCCATTTAAAACTCCCGGTGATGGGAAGCTGCAGTCAGGTGGGAAGCACAGGGGGCGGGGGAGCGCTTTGTAAGACTAGCATTCTGTCCCCGGGAGACTGGGCCACCTGCCAACCATAGGCATTCACTTTCCGGGTTTCCTTGGCATCTCAGAAACATTCAAAGGGTGACCGAGGAAGAATCTTCACTAATTCAAAGCCAGAGCTCCTGGGGTGAGCCAGGCGGCAAAGCCACCAGGAGTTGGTGGGTGGCCCCAGGGGCAGGTCATGTTTGCCCTCCCCCCCGGGAAGAAGGGGACTGAGAGGGTCTCAGTGGAGGTCCTGGGGACAGGCTGCATGTCCCATGAAGGGACAGGCTGCTCTCTATTCCAGAGAAGGGTATCAGTCCAGGGGAAGCCACCCAGCAGGGAACAAATTGGGGGGGGGGGTTGCGCCAGGCTGAGCCAGTATGACCCCCTCTTCAGCATGGCTCTGAGTCAGGGTCAGACCCAATAATACCCAGGGCTCTGGGGCAGGGGCCCCTCTCATCCTTGGTCCTCCTCTGGGTGGGCCAGAGAGAGAAGCTAGCACCCAACTCAGTTGCTGCCCTCTTCCTCTCCGACGACGAGCCCAGCTCAATGCCCCAGAATCTGAAGTCCTGACCTTCCTGCTATCCCCTGCCTGCCCACCCCAGGGTCTGCCAGTGGACTCACAGAGGTAGGCTACACATCCTTCCTGTGAGCTGATGGGGACCTAGTGGAGCTAAGGAGAGTGGGGGATCCGGTCTCCTCCACCGCTTCTCTGTTCCTATCTGGCTGCAAGAGCTGGGTAAACCCCACCTGACCCCGGCCTTGCCTGTGAGGGGTTGGGCTGCTGGTGCCAAAAGCCCCTGTCCACTGGACCCAGCCTGGCCTCCCCTCCCAGTCCCTCCCGAGAAGCACACCATGCTCTGGGATTATGCCCTGTCCCCACTTCACCCCATGCTGTCCAGGCCCTGGAGGGACTTCCTCTGTGGCCAGTCCCAAGACTAGAAGTCTGTCCAGGACCGCCAAATCACCCCTTTCTGGAAAGAGAGCATTTCTGATGATGGCCAAGGTCCTTCTTATCAGCTGAGGGAGGCCACTGCCCCAGCCCTGGGGACCGCTGGAATGCAGGAAGGGCGGGCTCCAGGCTCCCTCAGTAGCCCCTGCACTGGAGTGCCGGAGGGAATGCTGGGGCTGAGAGCAGGCTGACACGGGAGGCGCCTTCTGACGGGGTGGTCAGGAGCAAGGCTGCAGACAGTCCCCAGGATGTGTGCTGCCAGCCGGGCTTTCTCCGAGGCTTCCCGGGCCCTGGGAACTGACATCCTGCTCGTGGACCAGTCTTCAACATCCCACCTAGACCAGTGGATCTCTGAAGGGCCAGGGGTTAGGCACTGAGGGTCTCCCAGTAGTTTGCTATCTCTAAGTGTTCGTGAACATTGTGCAAGGCCCAGCAGAGTCAACCCAGGAATCTTAACCTCAGGCTAGGGTGGGGGGCAGGCACCAGTCACTCCTGCAGAATAGGGGCTCATGTGGACGGTGGATGGCATTATGGAAATTCCTGAGGTCTTGGTTCCCTGCACATCACTGATGCTCTGCAACCCTTTTCTCTTCCAGATGAGTAAAGGAGACAAAGGGTGGATATACACAACAGTTGGTAACATAGCCAAGCCCCCGACCCTCCCCAGCCCCTCAGGCACCCACACAGTCTTTCCCCCATTCACCTGGTTGCTTTGAGTATCTTTCATGTGTCAGGCACCATTCTGGGTCCCAGGGACCCAGAGCAAAACAGCAGCCCCTGTTCTCTGAAATGGTGCCTACATTTCAGAGGAAGTGGAGAGTCCATAAACAAAACCATGTTGTAACAAATAAACAACATGATCTCTAGGGAGGAGGTGTGGTGGAGAAGGCTGGAGAGGAGAGATGGGCAACTAGGCTCACTAAGAGCCATCTGCAAAAGCTGCCTGCCCAAGAGGGACCTGCATACTGCAGACATGGGGGAGAGCCTTCCAGGGAGGGGGAGAGCAAATACAAAGGTCCCAGGGAGGCCACAGCTGGGGAGTAGGAGCAGAAAGAACCGTGTGGCGCAGCCCGCCAAGCAAAGAGCTGGAGAGAAGGCGGTGACCTGGAAGGGCTGGATCCTCAGGTTATGGTCAAGCATTTGGATTTTATTCTAAGTACAGTGGAAGTCACTTGTCTTAGTCTGTTCAGGCTGCTTTAATAAAACACCACCAACTGAGTAGCTTATAACAACAGGAATTAATTTCTCACAGTTCTGGAGGCTGGGAATTTAAATCGAGGTACCAGCAAGTTCCTGTGTCTGGTGAGGGCCCGCTTCCTGGTTCACAAATGGCACCATCTAGCTGTGTCCTCGCCTGGTAGAAGGGGCAAGGCGACCCCGTGGAGCACCTTTTATAAGGACACTAATCCTGCTCATGAGGGCTCCACCTCCCAAAGACACACCTAATACTGTCACACAGGAGATTAGGTTTCAACATTAGGAAACTGGGGGACATATTCAGACCATAGCATCACTAGAAGGGTTGTGATGTCATTTGACTTAAATGTTTACAAGATCACTCTGGTGGTCAGACGGTCATAACACAAGAGCAGGCTGTACCAGGCTGAGGCATGTAACTCACAAGAGAGAATGGCGGTGGGTTGGACCAGGTAGTGGCCGGGGAAGTGGAGAGAGGGGGCAAACTGCGGCTGTTTTAGAAGCAGAATGAACAGGACTTGTCGATGGGCACGACGCACGTGTTGGGGGAGAAGAGGGAGAGGCCTGCGGGAGTCCGGGGAAGAGAATAATCAAGGATGGTCCTGGGTCTTTCACTTGAGCCTGTGGGTGGAGGATGAGTGTTCATTAGATGGAAAATGAGACCCGGAGAGTAATTGGTTCAATAAAGAGGTTCAAGACTTCTGTTTGAGATGTCCAGGTTGCTTCTGAGATGCTCGTGACGAATCCATGAAGGCGGTTAGACAGACAAGTCTGCAGCTCAAGGGAGAAGTCAGAGCTGAGATATGAACTTGGAAGTTAGAAAAGCAATAGTGAAATCCAGGGGCTGGAGAGAGGGGAGAGGTGGCAAGAAGAGCAGAGCCCCCGGCCCTTCCTCTACCTCGAGAGGTCAAGAAGGAAGGCGATAGGAACAGGGATGTCCCAGAAGCCAGGAGAAGTGTTTCAAGAGAGGGAACTGTCAACTGTGCCAGCTGCTGCTGGGAGGTCAAATCAGATGACCACAGAGGAACAGCAGAGACATTGTCAGTGAAAACAGTATCACGTTCAACAGCTCATTCCAGGCACAAAGGAAAGGGAAGGGTTGCATGGGGGGTCTTCTGTACTTGTTAAGCCAGAGAGGCCAGGTTCCAAGAGAGGCAGGGCAGAGAACCAACAAAATCGCAGCTCCTCCTGTTTGTGAGGCTTTCCGCAAATGCTTCAAGTCTCTCCCCCTGCAGAGGCCCAGGAGGTAGCTATCATTACATCCATTATGCAAATGAAGCCAGGCCCAGCAAGGTTATGGGCTGGGGCGCCCAGCCAGGAACCCAAGTCCAGATCTGTCTGACTCAAAGCCCTGCTCTTCCTACAGTAGCCCCCTCCCCGCAGCCCTGCCAGCTCTGCGTCCCCCCTCCTCACTGTCATCTGTGTCCTTTGATCACTCCTGTCAGCTCCCAGCAGCCTTGGCCTCTGCCTCCCTCCTCTGGGAAAGCTGCTTTCTCTCTTTGATCCCTGCCTGTCTGTCCTCAGCTGCATCTCCAGCTGGGCCCTGTGTCCTTCCCTCCCTGCTGCTGCAGGATGTTCCCGCACCCTCGGCCAAAGGAGGGGGCTGCAAGAGCCTTGAGGGACCCTGGGCCTGCGGGACAGAAGTGTGACCCTGCCCGCCTTGACTGCTCTCTGGAAAAGAGAAAGCCTGGCCAGGCTTTGGCCCAGCCCCAGCTCAGCACTGAGGGTCCTAGGATGTCTCCGGAGGCAGCAGAAGTGGGCAGCCAGAAGGGACACGCATCCTCTCCCCAGTGGATCAAGAAGGTCTTCAAAGTCCTTCTCAAGAGAACAGCGTAGATGAGAAGCAGCAGGCAGGAGCCCTAAATAGGGTGTCGTAACTGGCAAAACCAACCAACTGGCTTGCGCTACCACTGCACACACTTCAGAGACGGGAGGCGCCCAGGACCTCAAAGCTCCTTTCAGAGCCAGGGTGATCCCAGCGGGAAGTCACGGGTGACATCCAGAGACAGCAGTGTGGGATCAAGAGAGAGCAAGGGGATCTGAGCTCCCTGCGGGCCTGGTCCTGCCCTGCCCCCCTGGGCTCAGCCTCCCTATCCTGCCGCCCCTCCTGGTCTCCAAGATGAGGGACGTCACCCAGGATGCCCAGAGATGCCTCCAGCAGTGACCCTTGGGGTTCCGAGGCCCTGCCTGCCACCTGCTGCTCTGGCGGGTCCGGGTGCCTGTCTCCCTGGAAGAAACAAGCAGAAGGGGCCCAGCACCCAGACACCACGGAGGCCCGGCTGCGCTCCCCGCAGCCCTGACAGGGGGCTGCAGTAGTAATTAGCTCCTCACACATCCCCAGGGTTATTTTTATGCCTCGTTCTTCCATGGTTTATTTTTAAAGTAACACTGGCACGTGGCTGGCCGGCTGCCCTTCCCAGGTGCCTGTGCCAATTTGGGCCAGGAATGGAGCGGGGTGAGATGGGCCCCTTCCCCCAGGATCCCCCACCGAGGGCGGGAATTAACCAACCCCTCACTGGATGGCTCAAAGAAGGTTCCTTCTCCACTGCAAGCCAGACTCTGGCCTGAGGCAGCAGGAGACCCCGGCGAGTCCCCACGTCATCCGGCATTGTGTGACCTTGACCAAGTCATCGCATCGTAGGAGATCGGCCTCCTCATTTCTCAGTGGGATGAGCGATAGTGACACTTGCCTCGCTCGTTGTCAAAACACTCAAGAGGGAGCCACAAATGAAAACAGTGCAGAAGCATAAAGGAGATGAACTCCCATGTGGACAGGCTGCCCCCCACTAGACCCCTCCCAGTCCCGTCTTTCTCCCTGGAAGAGTGACACTCAGCCTGTGAGAGCTCCCCTGCTCCTGTTCATCCCTCACCCACCTGCTCAGAGACCTGCCTTCATGTTTCCCACTCACTGAACTCAAATGCATTTGGAGACAGTACAGGGAGAGCCCAACTCTGCTATGTACTTGCTGTGTGACCTTGAGCGAGTACTTGACCTCTCTGTGGCTCAGTTCCTACATCTTTAAATGGGGATAATAATAGTCCCTATTGAATAGAGTTGCTTGAGGATTAAACGAGGTACATATATCAGCTCACTCAGAGCAATGCCTGGCACGTAGTAAGCGCTGTATAAATGTTAGCTAGTATTGTTTTGAATTGGGGAGGAGGGATGGTGACAGAGGCATTTAATCATTTGAATAAAGTCAAGTGCAGAGAAAGCTAGCCTGCTCGGATTCCACATTGGGGCTGGGGGAAGGGAGGGAGGCAGTCAGTACTGTAGGCAGCAGCTGGAGAGGGCTGGGTCCCAGGGAAGCTTCCCAGGTCCCGGGGAGGCTGCCCAGTTTGGAGCTCTTGCCACCATAAAAAGTAAGTTCAGGACACCAGTGCATAAACATGCCACCTCGATAGGCCATGGGAGCCAGGACGATACCCTCCTGTTAGACCTGGGCCAGGCCCATCTCGTCTGAGTCTGGGCCGTGAACCGTAGTGCGGAGAGCCGGGAAGGCAGGTGGCCCTGGTGGAGGTCATTGGAAAGGGGATAAGATTCTGCCTTCTGCTCGCTGTGTGAAGGACAGTGTCCCCACGGATGGCTGAGAAGGAATGGCTGAAGCCTTGGTCACTGCGTTCTGCATAAAGAGCTTTTCTAACAGAGTATAGGGTTGAAGAAAGTGTGTTTCCATGGAGAGAGGTGGAATCTTAACCTCTGAGAAGTCTCTTTCCCCTTGGGCTACAGAAGGAGACTCAATGGGGAGGGGCCCAGGCCCCAGAACTTGAGGGAAGAGTGGGGGCCTGGAGGCCAGGTGCTGTGAGGGGCAGTACATGATTTTCTGCTCCCCTGGCACTGTGCGCACTGTGCAACCTGGCAGGTTCTTGCACTGTGCCCTGGATGGTGGTCTGAATTGAGCCAAGAATCTACAGTGGGGGCAGGCAGAGTGTTGGTGTGTGTGCGCACGCACACTCGCGGGGATGCATGTGTGAGTGTTGGAGGTGGGACCCCACCTCTGCAGGCAGCTCAGAGGAGAGAAGGTCCCGGCAGCTGCCTCCAGTCTGAAGTCCCTGTTGCCTGGAGTCCCTCTCCTCCTGGGCACGATGCCAGCCTACACCATCTGAGCTCCTGAGCCCCGGGGAGGGTGCTGAGCCTAAGAAAAGCCTCCCTTCACATCTCCTGGCATCTGCTCCCAAACTCCCTGCCAGGCCAGAGCTGTCTGGGCCACTAGCCATGACCAGGAAGGAGAATGGGGAGCAGGTGATGGAGATAGAGCCTCCGTGGCCCAAGGACTCCCCACCCCACCAGAGCCACCGCTCAAGATCCACTTCACACACCCGCTGGGGTTTCACTGCGGACACTGGGCAAGGTGGGCCAGCAGGAGAGGGACCCACCTCCATGCACAACCCAATTCCTGGCAGAGTGTGGCAAGGGAAGAAGGCTCCCTCCTCCCAGCTAGGGGACAGAGAAAGGTGTGCCAGAGGAGGCAGCCCCAGGGCTGGCCTCAGAGGGCAAGGGGGGTGCAGGAGGGAGCTCCGGGCAATAGCAACCCCATGAGCAAGCGCTCAGAGAAAGAGTTCAGAGGCTAAGCTGGTGGGGGCAGGGACCTGGAGTACTGGCAAATCTGGGGGAGCAGGCCAGGGAGGGGTGGGTTGGGATATAGATGGACAGCCTCCATGCTGGACCAGGAACCCCCTCCTGACTGTATCGTGTGGATTGGGGGAATTAGGAAGGTTTCTGGGTGGTGATTGGAAGCTCATAACTGTGCTGAAAAAAATATACAGTTATATTAATAACAGCTCCTCCCTCTCAAGACCCTCCACATGCCAGCCCTTGTATTAGGCACTGTACACACTATATTTCTTACCCCAGAGTCACCCAGTTACCTAGTAAGAGAGGCATTGTGGATGGTAGGAGAGGTAGCAGGCCTGGAATCAGGAGACCTGGGCCCAGCTCTGGACCTGCAGCTGCGGGCAAGATGCCAGCCCTGCCAGGCTTCATGTCCCCATCTGTCGAGTGGACACCACTCCTGCCCAGTGGGCTACATGGGGCTACTGTGAGGGAGCAACAGGGAAGATCCTGACCACCATAGAGTGCTGTGCCCATGCGGACCTCCTGAAACCCAGCCAGGACCCTTCTGCACATGCTCACCATGCAGGGCACCCTGGGATGCAGTGCATGGGGCTGGGTCCTCCATCTGGAGTGGCTGGGGCTTAGCCAGGGCACAGTGCCCCTTTGGACGAGAGCAAGTGAGGGGACTTATGAAAGGAAACAGCACCACTTAGCCAGTTCAAAGGCCGACAGCCAGAAGCCCAGGCCTCTCTTCCCCGGTCTATCCGGCCACATTACTCCTGTCTCTGCTTCGCTCAGTCATTCTCTGGCTTCTCTTCCCCTGTAACTCTCGCTTGCTTGTGGCTTTGGCTCATCCTGGTCCCAGCTAGGACCCAGATCTTTGTAGCCCTGTAACACAAACCCCCAAAGCTGACCCAGCCCCTCAGCCCAGTTCCTGGGAGAGAGACTGCATGGTTCAGCCCAGCCAGCAGCCTGGGTCCTCTCGGTCCGATCCACCTTGGCCTGCACCAAGATGACAAGGTACAAAAAGGCCACCCATGCCCACCCTTGATGGGTGGTGGCAGGAAGGGCCATCCCAAAGTCCTAGGGAGAGGCAGACACCCCATCCATGTGGCCCATAGACAGCCTCCTCGGGGCCCTGGCCCCTGCCCTCCAGCTTTCCTCCCTTGCCTCCTGCTCCGTCTGGCTCAGAAGGAGTCTCCCAGGGGTCTCCAAAGAGATGCTCCAGAGGCTACTCCCAGGACAGAAGGGACTGGCCACCAGCTGGTGTGGGTCCATCAGCTGGCAGAGAGCAGGGACCAGGCTCAGCAGAGGCCTTTGGCCAGGACAGCCTCATCCATTCTGTGTGCAGGGCACCAAGACTGTAAGACCTGGTCCTGCCCTGGGGCTTGTGGTGCTCTTGGGAGGATAGCCCACTGGACATACTGTCCATACTCAGGACTGAGGACACCCTAGGCAGTCAGACACCGAAAAGTGCCCGACTTTGCAGGGCAAAAGACCTAGGTTGAATCCTAGCTTTGCCAGTCTTTCCCTGATGAGCTCGGGCCAGCTCATCTTTACTTCTCTGAGCCTTCGTTTCCTCATCAAAATGGAGCTAGGAATGCCCACCTGGAGAGTCATGATGAGAACTGGAGATAGTGATGTGGGGCACCCAGGCTGCCTGGTTCCGTTGTCACTATTAGCAGAGGCACTAAGAGCAGAGAAGCCACGGCTTCGTGCCGGCGTGCAGACGCCCTCCCTTTCCCTTCCCTTCCTTCTTACACTCCATCCTCTGCACGGAGCCACCTGCGGCCCCAGACTCAGCCACACAGAGGGAAAGCCAGGAGCGGGAGCCCCCCAGGGACACTTCTCCAAGTCCTGGCCCAGTGTCCAGCACCGCCCCGTGTGCTAGTGGCCTCTCGCCCCCACGCTGCACAAGCAGATTAGAGGAAAAGGAGCTGTGCTCGTGGAGGCGTGGCTGAGCACCAGGAGGGGTGAAGATGGCGCCAGCACTGCCAGGAGAGGCCAAGTACATGCAGGGATGGATGTCGCGTGGGCAGCTGGCAGGAGGGGATGCTCAGGGGCCCAGAGTGGCGGGGGGGCTCCTCAGGAGGCGGTGATGGCAGGAGGGAGGGCCACACACAGCCCACACTGCGTCAGCAGAGCTGGTGGCGCTTCAGAATGGGCAGGGAGACCTTCGAGATAATTCTGTAAATCTAAAACTGATCTAAAATTAAGGGGTATTGGGAATTGAACCCAGGGGCATTTTACCTCTGAGCTACACCCCCAGCCCTATTTTTATTTTTTGTTTTGAGACAGGGTCTTGCTAGGTTGCTGAGAGTTTTCCTGAGTTGCTTAGGCTTGTTTTAAATCTATGATCCTCCTGTCTCAGCTTCCCTTGTACTGGGATTACAGGCATGCGCCACCATGCCCCACTAAAATTAAGCTTCATTTATTTATTTATTTATTTACTTATTTATTTATCTATTCATTCATTCATTCATTCATACATACTGGAGATTGAACCCAGAGGTGTTCTACCTCTGAGCTATACCCCCAGCCCTATTTTATTTTTATTTTTTAAATTTTGAAACATGGTCTCACTAAGTTGCTGAGGGCCTTGCTAATTAGCTGAAGCTGACCTCAAACCTGCAGTCCTCCTGTCTCAGCCTCCCAAGTACTAAGATTACAGGCATGCATCATTGCGCCCAGCAAGTTTATTATTTTTTATAATGTCATAACAAACGAACCAAAAAACAAGGAAGGAAGAGGGAAAGAGAGTATGGCCTCAGTAATTGACCTTGATCCAACTTGTAGTGACATCCAGGGCTAAGTAGGGGTTCACACTGACCCTGAATGATGCTTCCAAGTGTCTAGGACCATCTCCTAAGGCTGTTGGAGGCAGAAAATGCTGCACTCCCAGCCCTGGGAGGCTGGCAAGTTTGCTGCCCCCACTGACTCCGGTGCTGGTTTCCGGTCCCACCTTCACCCAGTGCCCCGCCCCCATAGGTCCAGCACATCAGGCACAAATCTTTACTTCTCATCTCCTCCCACCTGCCCGCTGGCTGCTCTCCGCTACCAGCCGTCCCATCTCGGTGCCCTCCCTCAGACTTAGCTTAGTGCCTGGCATAAAGTAGTAGGTACTTAAGAAAGGTTGGCTCAATTAATTAATTAAGACAAGCTAAGAGGGAACAAAGCCATGTTTGTCTCACTGATTTCCAGCTGATATACTGAAGACCAGCCAAGTGTGGCAGCCTCCAAGGGCCCCTGCTTTCTGCTCAGCCTCCCTGGGTGTCATAGTTTCCTCTGCCAGAGCCAGCCATGGGCTCCCCGACAGCCTGTGGCAGCCTCCACCTGCTGACTCAGGCCAGTGGAGGGGTCCTCCATGGAGACCCAGGCCCCACTGCTGGTGGGAAAGGGCTGGAGGGGAAGGAGGAGGGGTGGTAGCTGGAGGGAGTCCCTGCCTCCTGCCCTCCACTTCCCCAAGACAACCTGAGGAGGCACGATTCTTGCAGGTCCTGCTCATACGGGCCGTGGACCCCGATCCCTGACCACAGTCCAGAGGCCCGGGAGGTCACTGAGTTGAGAAAGAAAAGGAGCATGACTTGGCCTAGGAAGGCCTGGCTCTGCCACGCACCTGTGTGGCCTTGTCCAAGTCACCCAGCCCCTCCTCTCAGTCCCCTTCACTGGGAACCCGGGCCACCTGCCTCCCGGTGTCTATTCTGCTAACATCGGTAACACTGTCCAAGATGACAGGCCTGTATGTGGCCCCCAAGTCAGCCGTTCACTAGTCATGTGGGCTTGAGCGAATTAGGGAAGCTTTCTGTGACTCAGTTTTCTCATCTGTAAAGTGGAGATAATACCTATCTCATAAATTTTCTGCGACGATGAAATAATATATATAAAGCACTTAGTACAGTGCCTGGCAAATGCTCAGACACTGGGCATTTATGACATTGCTCAATAAATGTGAGCTTTATTACTACTGCTACTATCATTACCACTACCACCATTACTGCTACTGTGTGCCAGGTACTGAGCTACTGAGAAGTACAAGCCACTGTCCCCACCCTCAGAAGATCAAAATGAGACTAAAGTAAGCAGCATCAGCAGCCAAAGAAGCAGAAACCCAAGGCCCCAGGAGGCAGGCTTGAGAGCTAGAAGAAGGGGACACTAGGGGACCCTCAGGGCTCAGCAGGCAATAGGGAAAACCTGAGGACCAACAAGACTATCAAAACGCCCCGGCCCGCCTTGTCCCTGGGAGCCTTGTCCCAGGCAGCGCAGGGAGGCTGCATGGAGGTGGGGCAGGGGGCTGGGATTTGGGGCTCCAGTTGCCCCTCTGTTTCAGCTGGGAGAATGTTACTACTCAGAGCTGCGTTGACCAGCCCAGTCCAAGGCTCCTGACCCTCTCCATCGCATGTGATCAGTGCCCAACAGGACTGTGAGCTAATGTGCTCCCAGAGGCCCAGTGCATTGCTTGGGCATCCAACAGTCCCAGCGGCCCTTGTCTGTCCCCTCCTCTAATACTACTGCTCTCTCCACTGTTTGGGGGGAGAGACAGATAGAAGACCCTCTGAAGGCCCAGAATCCTAGAATGCTGAAGGGCCTCAAGGATATCTCCTCCAGGCTCCATCGCCTTGATCACTCAATGGTACAGCTGGAGCCCGACCCCAGGTCTCCTGACTTCCATCCCAGTGCCAAGAGTCTTGGGGCAGCCACATGCAGTGGAAAGAAAACTGCCTTTGGACTTCAAGCTTGGTTCTAGCACTTATGGCCTGAGATGGAATATGTCTCTCTGAGCCTCAGTTTCCACATCTGTAAAACAGGGTAACAGTAACACCTCCTCTATAGGATTGCTGTGCAAATTCAAACAAGAGAATGTATAGAAATTGCTTTGTAAGTGGTGAAGGCCTGCACAGATGAAATGCAAGGAATGATTACTATTTCAGAACTTAGAGCACAGGACATATTAAGGACTTGAAAACATCTGCTGGATGAATGGATGAATGCTTGAATGATCAGTAAAGAACAAAGGGCCCACAAGCACTGAATCGTTTAGGTGCTAAGAACAGGGAAGGCTTTGCAGAGGGGTAACTTTTTTGAGATGAGCTTTGATGGAGAAGTAGAAGTCCATCCGGCAGGAAAAAGAGCATCAGTGTCCAGAATGTAGAGATGGGCCCTCCCAAGAACTGTGGATACCAATTCCATAGGTAGGTTTGAGCTCCTGACCCTGCATGGTGGCACACGCCTCTAATCCTAGTATTTGGGAGGCTAAGACAGGAGGATCGCAGGTTCAAAGCCAGCCTCAGCAACTTAGCGAGACCTCGTTTCCAAATAAAAAAGAAAATAGCGCCACAGGTGTAGCTTGGAGGTAGAGTGCCCCTCTAACTCCAAAGCTGGGTTCAATCCCCAGCACCATAAAAAATTGGATAAAATAAAATATAACTTTTCAGAGAAGAGACCTTAGGGAACTTTTAATCTAATGTCCCATTTTATAGGTGAGAAAACTGAGTGTCAGGGCACTGACATGCCTTAACAAAGGCTCTGCAGAGGGCTTGGCAGACTTGGGCCTATGGGCTGAATCTGTCCCACTACCTATTTTTGTTAATAAAGTTTTATTGGAATATAGCCAGGCCCATTTGTTCACATAGTGTCCAGGGCTGCTTCCTTGATTCAGTGGCAGAAAGGAGTAGTTGCAAGGGACTACCTTAGGACCTGGGAAGCCTGAAACATTTACTATCTGACCCTTTATTTAAAATAGTTTTCTGACCTCTGTCCTATAGCAAGGCAGTGGCAGAGTTAGGATGGGTGCCAGGCCTCTCAACTCCTAGTTGGGTGCCCCTCAACCCCTGTGCACCCTCACCTCTCTGGGCCCAGCCTGACCCCCTTAACACTGCCCACAGGGTGAGATTCCAGGCACCTGGGCTCCAGGTCCACACCTGGGCTGGCCTCTGTGGCCCCAAGACCCAACAGGGCTTCCAGTTGGAAGCAGCTCATTCCCCACAAGGAGCCTGACAAGGAGATGCCAACATGCCTCTGCTCCTCCATGGGCTAACTGGGAAATGCTAGGGAGCCTAAATGTGTACGACACAGGCAGCCAGATGCTGGAGTTAGATGCAGCCTTCAAAGAAGTGGGGAGGGAGCCGGGCGTGGTGGCGCACGCTTGTAATCCCAGTACTTTGGGAGGCGGAGACCAGAGGATCCGGGTTCGCGGCCAGCCTCAGCGCATGTGCGCACGCGCGCACACTCTCTCTCTCTCTCTCTCTCTCTCTCTCCTCTGTCTCTCCTCTCTCTCTCTCTCTCTCTCTCTATCTATCTATCTATCTATCTATACCTAGTGAGGCCCTCCGCAACTTTGTGAGACCCGGTTTCAAAATAAAGCATAAAAAAATAGGGCCGGGGGTGTAGCGCAGAGGTAGAACGCCCCTGCGTTCAATCCCCGGTACCGCAAAAAAAAAAAAAAGAAGTGGGGGGGGAGGACCAGCACTGCCAGCCTCTGCAGAAAGGGCCAAGTCCACTTTATATGGGCCTGCAGAATTCCTTTCTCAATGCCAGGCCAGGCCTGGTGGATTTATTTAATTAAAACCCACCACATCCAATCTGTTGGAAGTTCTCAAAGATGCCTTGTCCAGCTGGTCATAAGGATAGACATGCCACAGGCATGGGCCATAGCACCTGGTACAGTGTCTGGCCTAGGACAGAGCCCACAGGTCCTAGATCAGTGCCCTTCCTGGGACACCGGGGTTGCTACCCAACCTAAGCTTCACATTCCTTCCATCCTGTTCAAATCTCAGGCTCCTCTTAGATGGCCCCTCTCCTTCATTCATTCTGCAGATTTATTAAGCTCCAGTTCTACATCAAGCGCCCTTCTGGGTGAAAGAGACACAGTGGTGAACAAAAGAGACAAGACTCCCTGTCCTCCAGGGGCTTAGAGTTCCACCAACAAATGCAAGGGCATTCCACACCCGTATATCCACTCCTTCTCCCCTCTCTTACTTCCCTCCCCTCTCTCTTCCTTTCCTCCCTTCTCCTCTTCTCTCCCCTCCTGAACTCTTGAATTCCCTAATTCCCTGACCCCTGGACCATGCCGAGGTCCCCCAATGAATCTTCCTGCACAGATCGCCACCCCTGCCCCCTGCCCAGGAATGCCAGGAAATTCATCTCACCACCTCTTTGATCATGTCCCTCCCCTACTCAGGAGCTGTCAAAGCTCCCCATTGCCTCCCAGTGAAGATGCATTACTCCCATACCTACCTTTCAAAGCATCTCAAATTTTAGCCCCGGCCCACCTCAACAACTTTAACTTTTCAGTTGAACTTCTTGCTCCAAGAACACCAGGAGGATTTCTGTTACTGTTAGGTTTATAATATTCATATTTTCTCCTTATAAAAGAATAGGATTTTTGCAGAACATATAGAATGTATGAAAAGGAGATTAAAATTAATCATGAGTTCATTATTCAGGGATACACTCCATGAGCTTGTTAGTGTATTTCCTCCCAGCCTCTTCTTCTGTGGGTGTGTGAGCGTGTACATCCATTTTTTAATATTTATATATTTAGTGTGGGAGCCCACCATACAGAAAGTGTTGCACCTACCATTTTTAACATAACATGGTGGTTTGCTATGTAATTAAGAGACTCCTCGAGAACAGCACTTTAATGGCTGCACAATATTCTGCCCCATAAATATACCTTAATATGTTTAACCAAACCCAATTGGTGAACATTTGGATTGTTTACAATTTTTCACAATGAAAATGCTGCTATAAACATCCTTGTTCATAAATCTTCATTCCTATCTCTGGTTATTTTCCTAGCAGAGATTCCTAGAAGTGGCACCGCAGGTTCGCTAGTAGACACATTTCTAAGGCTCTTGCTGCACATCGGGAAGCTGATGAGAGAGTCTGCAGGTCCGCACCACCCCACACACACACACACACCCGTTTGTAGAATGCCACCAGGTCTGTTCCCTCTGCCCCTACCACACGGTGTGCCCCTGCTGTGGCAGCTCCTCTAGTCAGAACCCTGCATCTCCCATCCACCCTTCAGAGCTCAGGGCGGGGCCCACCTCCTCTACGAAACCCCCCTAACACCCCAGCAGAGTCCTCGACCTCCAGCCCTCCTTCTGTCTTCAGTCCCTCCTAAAACACTAACCAACTTTGCCACGCTTTATAATAATGTGTGTACTGATAACCTCTGCTTTGGATGAAAGGTTTCATCTGATTCACTCCCAGACAGAAAGTGTTTGGAGCCAACTTCAAGCCAGCCTTGATTTAATGGACATTTTTAACCCAGCCTTCACTATTCCTTGATCACTGGCTTGCTGTGATCTGGGGCTGTCCCTGCTCCTCTCGGCCTTGGTTTGCCTATCTCTAAAATGGGCAAGTTGAATTACATAGTCTCCCACACTCCAGCTCTGCTCACTCCTGGAGCCCCTGCCCCAGGCACTAGAGCACCCCTTGGGTGCCTCTAAGGCCCCTGCACAAAGTCAGCCTCTGGGACAGGCCGGAGGGAGCTGGCCCCGGAGGCAGGCCTGGCCTGGAGCCAGGCTGTGTCTGCAAACACTGACCTTGGCTGCCGCAGGGATTTTCCATGACACCAGCACCCTCCCTCTCAGCTCCCCCCATTCCATGTGGGCCCAGGGAAGGTGGGGCTTGGGGGTGGTTGGGCTGTCCTACACCACAGCCCCCCACCCCCATCAGTAATAGGGGCACCTGTGGATGGGGAGACAGCTAAGTAGAGAGAAAAGAGAAGATGGGGAGGAAGGAGGAGGCAGGGACAGACCTGCCGGTTGGGAGTGGGGGGCAGGAGCTGGGAAGAGAGGCCTTGGGAGGGGGCAGGGTGGAGAGAGGGGATGGGTGCCACGCTTCAGAGCTGTCCTTCCCTGAGCTCCAGCCTGGAGGGCGACAAACTCCAGGCCCAGTTCTGCCGCCGCTTCCCACCCCCACCCCAGCTCCACGAGGCCCTGGTGGTTTCCCAGGCCAGGCTCTGGGCTTGGCCAGGCCAGGGGCAGGGGGATTCCTTCTGGAGCCTTGAAACTGACCTCATTTTGAAGGGGACAGGGGACCACAGCAAGGGCAGGAGCTGTGAGTCACCAATGCTGCCTCCCCTTCCCCTCTGGGTGTCTGAGGGAAGGTTTCCCTTGTCGCCATCGCAGACTGCAGAGTCCTCCAGAACGCTGGCCTTCGGGTTGAATAGCGGCTGCCGAGCAGCTGCCCCCACCCGGCCCAGTGCGGGCTGCTGAGGGACCTTGGGGCCTTGCCCACCCTCCCGGGGCTCAGAGCCCTGCAGGACTCCTCCATGGGCATAAGTGCACAAAAGAGGGGCAAGAGAGAGGCGGGGAGGGGCCCTTCAGCGCTGGGAGGAAGGTTCCAGCAGGTTCCTGAGAAAGGTGGTGTCTGAGAGGTGGAGCACCTGCAATCTCCTCCTCTGCCTCTAGGGGCACCATGGCTGCCTTCTACCTCATCTTTTTTTTTTTTTTTTTTTTTTTGTTGTACGGGGGATTGAACCCAGGGGCATTCTACCTCCGAGCTACACCCCCGGTCCTATTTTTTATCCTTTATTTTGAAACAGGGTCTCACAAAGTTGCGGAGGGCCTCACTAAGTAGCTGAGGCTGGCCACGAACCTGCATCCTCTGGTCTCAGCCTCCCAAGTACTGGGATTACAAATGTGCACCACCACACCTGGCTACCTCATCTCCTTTAACACAGTAATTAGGCTCCAGGAGCCTCCTGGCTCCACACTGCTGCCATCTCCAGAGTCCTCGGAGAGGCAGAGTCCTCGAGGGCCCTTACCCAGGTGCCCCTCGGCTCAGGTCGGGCTGCCCTCTGCCCCACAGTGGGCCGGCCTGGGCTTCCCCTGGGGACCCCAGTGCCTCGAAGCCATCCAGAGCTGCCTCTCCCTAGAGTCCTCACGAGACCCAGGCAGCAGCCGAGGCCAGGCCCTCCTCCCATCTCCAGCACCAGCCCAGACTTTGAAGCCTTTGGGTGTCTCAGGCCACGGGTCACCTCATCTATCTTCCCTCAGGACAAACATTAGCCCAGCCCAGGCCTTATTTACACTAGATAAGTAGGTCTGCAAAGAGACAGGGTACAGCCCAGCATGGCCAAGGGCTGTGCGTTTCTAATCCACCCAAAGACGGGAGATCAGAGAATCTCAAAGTTAGAGACCAGGAAGAAGGACCTTAGAGGTTCTTGATGCGACAGAAGAGTGTTTCCCAAACTGTAAGCCAAGGAACTTGTCCAGCGATATGCACTGTGAGAAAAATGTTCCATGGTCAAATAAGTGGGAAGTTTAGCATTGTTCTTCCAGCTTTAACTGGCCCTGCTCATTAACACAGGTATGGCTCTGCGAAAGCCTATCCTCGAACCAAATAACGACAAATCCTGCCTATCCAGCATTTCCCCAATTCATTTTAACCAAGAACCTTTTTCTTATCCAACAACTATTACCATGGAAGTGGTATTCCAGGGAATTCACCTTGAGAAAGACTGATCCTAGGATGTTGCTGAAAGGAACTTTAAAGACCATCCAATCTTGGGCTCCCCAAAATGTCCGTATTAATAATTAGCATTTATTGATCCTAATGCCCTAAGCATTTTAAGTCTGCTAACTCATCAAATCCCCACAGCAACTCTATGAGGTACACATACCATTATCTCCATCTTACAGATGAAGAAACTGAGGTACAAAGGACTCAGTAGCTTGGCCACAGTTAAAAGCTGGGCGTGGTGGCACACGCTTGTAATCCCAGTACTTTGGGAGGCAGAGACCGGAGGATCCGAGTTCGCGGCCAGCCTCAGCTCTCTCGCTCTCTCTCTCCCTGTCTCTCTCTCTCTCTCTCTCTCTCTCTCTCTCTCCTTTGTGAGGCCCTCCGCAACTTCGTGAGACCCGGTTTCAAAATAAAGTATAAAAAATAGGGCCAGGGGCGTAGCGCGGAGGTAGAACGCCCCTGCATTCAATCCCCGGTACTGAAAAAAAAAAAAAAAAAGCCGTTTGGCTCCACATCCTGTGCTGTTATCAACCCCACTAAACTACAGAGATCCCCTACTTATTTTCAGTATTTCTGACATATAACAATCACTTAATTCAGTCCCATAGAACCAATTATTGCATGCCAATCAGAAATGCTGATTGGCAGATGTGTTCTTAATTAATTTTGATGGAGAAATAAATTAAATATGGCTTTAACAATTATCTATTCAGCACCTGCTCTAATGAACACATCAGGCTTCATAAATGAAGTATTTCAAATTTTTGAGGATGAATGGGTAGGCAAGCAGAGAAAATAATACAAGGTATTCATCAGTGAAAGAAAGTGGGAGGCTCTTCCCTGTCCCTGTCCACCTGGACCACTGAGATGAAGAGAACCGAGGCCAGCAGAGGGGAAGGGATGACCAAGGCACAAAGTTAGTCATGGCCAGGGCCAGGTCAGGCCCCGTCAGGCCCAGGAGTCTCCCACCACCCGGCCCCATGTGATCTCCTCCACCCAAGGCTATGGTCAGCGTCCTGGGCTTGCAGCCAGCGAGGCCAGAGGTAGGAGGTCAGGCAGGCAGGCCGGCAGGCATATGAGGCCAGTGGGGAGCAGGCAGCAGAGCCCGGGCCAGCCAAGGCCATTGCCAAGGGCTCAGAGGGGCTTGCTGTGCTTTTACTAGGAAGAGAAAGACCAGCATGAAGGGCCAGACCCAACCCCTTCAGGCCCTGCATGTCCTGGAACACAGGATGATGCCAGGAAGAAAAGAAATGAATGGAGGCCGGGGGTTCTATCCCATCTCTTGGTTTCTTGCTACCCTCAAATATTTATACTAACAATTAATATGTATGTCCAGCCATATAATTAACTTTTATGTCTACCCACCTGGCTTCCTCAGGTGATTTCTATTCCTCCAGCCAGGTGCTAGAGCCATCTCTTAGCTAAGTTGCTCCCAAGCAGGAGCTGCCGGCCCTGGCTGAATGAACAGGTACAGCTGGTCTGGTCACACATGAGCCCGTGAGCAGTGGACAGAACAGCGGTTCTGCCATTTCCCAGCTGTGAGGCCTTGAGCAGCTTGCTTTCCCTCCCTGGTCCTCTACTTCCTCATCTGTATGATACAAGGACTGGATCAAATGATCAGGAAGGGCCTGTCTGGCTCTGAGAACGTGGCTCTGAGAATCTCTGTTGGATTCAGGGAAGGGAGGGAGAGAGAGGAGGGGTGGGGCAGCCCTGGTGGGTATCCCGAGAGGCAGCAGCTAGCATCTCATGGTCAGGGCATGAGTTCTGGCCGACTGGTCCAGCAGGTACTCTGAGAGAGGGTCCCCAGAGAACCAGCCCCAGTGAGCGGCCTCTGTGTGTGTCGGTGCCACAGAGTGACAGACGGAGCCTCTCACCCAAGACTCGCAGGACTGGATGAGGAGGAGATGGGAGCACCTTTTGGCCTCTCCCTCACACAGCCAAGCCTGACGTGGGCAGGGACAGGGCGGGCAGTGGGCCTGCTGGCAGGCGGCGGGGCTTGCCAAACTCCTGATTACTTCCCAGAAGCCCGGGGGCCCCCTGGGAGTGCTCCACCCTGGCTGGCAGGCCCCCAAGCTGAGCACCCACGTCAGCAGGTCCTCCAGCTCCCTCGCCCTTTTACCCGGTGACAATAGGACAGGCAAGGGGTGGGGTGCTCACCCTGCACCCCACACATGGAGACCCGTCTGTCCCTGGGCATCACTCTCCCGTTCCCACTTGTGCCACACCTGGCTCAGCTCAGCACCTGAGGTCAAGGCTCTGGGTGGAATGCTCGTCTCTCCAGGCCTCAGTTTCCCTTCCGGGTTACCCTTCCTGGGTTGACATGCTGACTCTAATGCATGGGAACGAAGGCTGAGTGGCCTCGGCCAACTCATGAGTCCTCTCCAGACTCGCTGTCCCCAGTGGTAAAGTGGAGGCGGTCACAATAGTGACCTTTTGCGGACTAGGTTAAAAATGTAAGTCAAAAGTGACAGCTTCTGGTTAAGTCCTGGCCTGCGGTGGGAAGCGAGGGTGAGCTGTGGGCCTCTGACGCCCAGGGCCAGGCACGTCAAGGAGGGCAGGAGGCTCTGTCCTGGTAAGAGCCGTTGGTCAGGCCTGGATGAGTCACTAAGTTCAACAGGAGGGGGGAGAGGGAGTTGTCACTTGTGGCTGAAGCTGAGCCCCAAGGGCGCTGGCGCTGGGCTGGAGAGGCTGGAGATGGGAAAGCACGGTGGGTGAAGGTGGCAGGCACGTCTGGCGGGGCAAAGGCTCAGGGTGTGCTGAGGGGCACAGCAAGAACAGGGTGGGGAAGCTGGCTGGACTCAGATCGGGGAGGGCATGGGGGCTTTGTGGGCCACCCACAATGGGTGGCGAGGCTGCCAGGCAGGTGGGCACTCGATTTTCCTAAGAGGTGGTGGGTCTGGAGAAGTCACACTACAGGGCAAGAAGGTGGGGATGGTGGGATGAGAGAGAGGGGGCCCTGTGCCCTGGCGGTGGGCTATAGCTTCCTGATCCCACAGAGATAGCCCCGCTCCTGGACTGGCTCTCGGGCTCTGTCCCCATGAGATTCCCATTGTCGCCAGTTCTGCCACATACTCCACAGGTCCCGAAATACTTTCACACCTAGTCTCTTCTTTACTCCTGAGGGCAGCCCTGGCAGGCAGCCAGAGCAGGGACTAATAGCTTTAGCTCAACCCCCACCTAGTGTAGACAAGGCAGGTGAGCCCAGAGAGGGGAAGGGATTTGCCCAAGGGTGCACAGGTCCACGCACCCTGTGGAGCCCTGTCCCCGGTGCTGTGCCCTCCCCCACACACTGTGAGGTGCTGGCCCGAGAGACAGGGAGGGACAGGATAAGCAGCAGCTCTGGCTCAGGACCTGCCCAGCTGTCGAGGTGAGTGGCGGTCTGGCTGCTGCTGCCGAGCTGGCGGGCACAATCTGTTCTCACCCTGCTGGGGCAGGGACAGGCCAACCATGGCGGCTCAACAGCTCAGCTGTCCAGGCCCCTGGCTGGAGGCCGCAGTGGGGGTGAGGGAGCCCATTCTAGGGGTGGTCCCACCGCATCGCACGCCCCAAGCAGCTGTCCCCAGGCCTCGCTGGGCTTTAAGACTCAAATGGCCCTAGGCCGGCAGAGATGCCAGCTCTACTGGATCTCAGCTGCCCCCAAGCCTGGTGCTCTCTTGGAAATGTGAGCATAATCTGGCACTTCATTTGTTATTAATCAGTGAGCCGTTATCGGGCATTGATACGTGCCAGGCTCTAGGCTGAGTGTATTATATATATTATGTCACTTATTCCTCCCCAAAGCTTTGTGAGGCAGATGCCTCAACCCCATTTTACAGACATGGAAACTAAGGCTCAGAGAAGTTACACACACACACACACACACACACACACACACACACACACGCTCACACACAGCTAGTCCATGGCAGTCAGGATTTGAACTCATGTCAGACACCAAAGCACACAGTACCCTGCCCTGCAATTTAATCATTGAGTGTATTTTGGGCCCCCATGGGAATGGCAGGCAACATGCAGGGGGAAGTTAGAGGGGAACATAAGAGTCTCCAGAGCCCCCCCCCACCTCCAGCTAGTGTTTAGATGTATGTCGTTGGGGGCCCTGGAGTTCAAAGTTGGACATTCTCAGTGTCACTCAAATAAAGCAGAGATCGCTTTTGGCTGGGAGGAATCCAGGAAGACTGCATGGAAGAAGCATTTGGTTAAGATTTCATAAGGCTTAGAAACAAAGTCAAAACTGGAAAGGTTGTCAGCGTTATTTTATTATCATAATTCTATTAGTAAAAGAAATAAATATCTTAACAGTCTGGTGAAAGAAACAGAGCCAGACCAGTAGACCTCATTTTACAAATGAAGAAACATGATTAGAGAAAGGAAGTAATTTGCCCAAGGTTATTCAGCCACCAGCAAAAGGGCCAGAACTCGTGCCCAGGCTTCTGAGTTCCCATCCAGGGTCATTTTCCCTCCAGGTAGCCAGGCAGAATTCTTGACTTAAGGCCAACTGATGGCTGGCTCAGCGGGAAGCTTTGTCTCTGCCTGGCCCAGGGCTCCATGAGGACTGGGGAGTGGGGTCCAGAGATTGTATGGCTAGTGATTTAGTAACGCACCTGGAAGGATGGGGCCCGGCCCTATTTTGGAGACGAGTCCAGAGGAGGCTCCCAGGGCCCCAGGCCCAGACGAGGCTGGTAAAGTCGCTGGAGTGCTCACTCATCCACCAGGAGGGCCCAGGCTGTCATTCTGCTTTCTCCTTCTCTGCCACTGCTGGGCCAGCTGCCCGGTGGCCAGCATACTCCCCCCGCCATAAGCTTTGGCTGGCAACAGGGAGATCATCACGGGCCCCATGCCTCCGTCCCCCTCCCTCCCCAGTGAATCAGAGCATGTCAGAACCCACTGGGTCCAGCCACCTCCCTTCAGAGTCAAAGGAACAGACTCGGAGGGCAGGGAGCATGCCCAGGGCCACAGACACTAAACCAGACCCCAGGTCTCAACTGGCTGTGCTATTTACACTGCCCAGCTGCCTCTGGACAACGCTCCCCACGGCACCGAAGTCAGCTCCTTTGCTAGGTATATGCCGGAATCCCAGCTACTCTGGAGGCTGAGGCAGAAGGATCATAAGTTCTAGGCCAGCATAGGCAACTGAGTGAGACCCTGTCTCAAAATATTAATGAGGCTGGGGGTGTAACTTACTGGTAAAGTGTCCCTGGGTTCAATCCCTAGTACCAAAAAAAAAAAAAAAAAGGAGAAGAAGCCAGGGGTGGTGCACACGCTTGTAATCCCAATACTTGGGAGGCTGAGACAGGAGGATTGCAGTTTCACAGCCAGCCTCAGCAACTTAGTGAGACCATCAGCAACTGAGTGAGACCCTGTTTCAAAATAAAAAATAAAAAAATAGGGCCGGGGGTGTAGCTAGGAGGTAGAATGCCCCTGAGTTCAACCCCCAGCACCAAAAAAAATAAAAAGTCCAGTTTTTTAAGCCAAGCAGATCCGAGTTCGAACGCCGGTGCTCAGCTTCCAAACATTGGCAAAGCCGCTGAGCCCTCCGGGTTTCTTCCTTCCTATCTACCTTCTGGAATTGTCAAAGGGGTACACGTGAAGGCGCCAACAAGGCGCTACTGCAGTGCTTGGGGACACGATGCACCGGAGTGTGTTGAAAGGCCAGGAACCTGCAGCAGAGGGGACGGCAGGGGAGGGGAGGGGAGGGGAGCGGGTCTCTGGAAGGACAGTCCCACACTGTGTGATTTCTCCCCTTTCCCGGCTCTCCCCAGGCTACGGCCACGCGGCGCCCAGCACGGATGGCGGCAAGGTGTTCTGCATGTTCTACGCGCTGCTGGGCATCCCGCTCACGCTCGTCATGTTCCAGAGCCTGGGCGAGCGCATCAACACCTTCGTGAGGTACCTGCTGCACCGCGCCAAGAAGGGGCTGGGCATGCGGCGCGCCGACGTGTCCATGGCCAACATGGTGCTCATCGGCTTCGTCTCGTGCGTCAGCACGCTGTGCGTCGGCGCCGCCGCCTTCTCCTACTACGAGCAATGGACCTTCTTCCAGGCCTACTATTACTGCTTCATCACACTCACCACCATCGGCTTCGGCGACTACGTGGCGCTGCAGAAGGACCAGGCGCTGCAGACGCAGCCGCAGTACGTGGCCTTCAGCTTCGTCTACATCCTCACGGGCCTCACGGTCATCGGCGCCTTCCTCAACCTCGTGGTGCTGCGCTTCATGACCATGAACGCCGAGGACGAGAAGCGCGACGCCGAGCACCGCGCGCTGCTCACGCACAACGGGCAGGCGGGCGGCCTCAGCTGCCTGGGCGGCGGCGCCGGCGACAGCGCGCACACTACGGACACCGCCTCGTCCACGGTGGCGCCGGGCGGCAGCGGCTTCCGCAACGTCTACTCCGAGGTGCTGCACTTCCAGTCCATGTGCTCGTGCCTCTGGTACAAGAGCCGCGAGAAGCTGCAGTACTCCATCCCCATGATCATCCCGCGGGACCTCTCCACGTCCGACACGTGCGTGGAGCAGAGCCACTCGTCGCCGGGAGCGGGCGGCCGGTACAGCGACACGCCCTCGCACCGCTGCCTGTGCAGCGGGACGCAGCGCTCGGCCATCAGCTCGGTGTCCACGGGCCTGCACAGCCTGTCCACCTTCCGCGGCCTCATGAAGCGCAGGAGCTCAGTGTGAACCCCCGCGGGGCCTGGAGCACCTGCGAGCGGGGCGGGGGCTCCTGCCCGGAGGAGCAGCAGGGGTCGGCGGGGAGGCCCCCCCAGCCGCCTTTGGCCCTGTGGGACGCCCCGGTCCCCGAACTCTTCCCCAGCCCCCCTATCTCCGACTGTGCCTGCTCTCACCAGCTGGCAGGAGGCCGGGCTCTGAGGACCCCTGGAGCCCCCATCCGAGCCCTGCAAATTCCGAGAAATGTGAAACTTGGGGGTCGCAGAGGGAAAGCAGAAGCTGGGAGCCTCTCATCCCTTTGGAAATCTAAGAAGCTCCCCAGTCCTCAGAGCTCCTGCTGGTACCCAGACCCCCCACTCCGAGGGGACTTCCTGTTTTGGAGACTTGCATCTCTATTTATACCTCTGTCCTGCCAGGTCTCCCACCTCCCCTTGGCTTCTCAAGCCAGGGTGTCTTCGTCCAGGTCACCCCCACTCAGTCCCACTCCCCTTCCTCTTCCCCAGCTGTGTCTCCCCACCTCCCACCACCTTCTTGTTGTTATGCATGGCTTTGCAGTTATGGAGAAAATGGAAAACGCAGCAGTGTCTAGCTAGTCCCTAGAGGGCAGGACAGAAAGAAAGGACCAGCAGGCAGCAGGAATGGGAGAGGGCAGTGGAGGAGGCAGTGGCTCCCCAGTCTGCAGGGCAGTAGCACTGGTAGGCGACAGCTAACTGACCTCTAGTGCTTTCTCATGGGGACGTGGGGGGACTCTAGCCCTCCAGACAGTGTTCTTGGAATCTGGAACAGAAAATATCCGACTTGCCGTCCCTGGCTGCTACCGCTGCTCATCACCAACTCTGAAATTTGCAGAGTGATTTTTAGCCTCCCCAAACCCTGTTCTGCCTACTTATTCGTTTGAGTCTCACAACACTCCAAATAGGGAGTTCTTATCCTCATTTTATAGATAAGGACACAGGTGAAGTGACTTGCCCAAGGTGATGCAGATGGGGAAAAGACAGGAGAGCAAGAGCCCACCTGCTTGTCCTAGCCCAAGTGCTCTCAGAGGCAGAGCTCCTGCCCAGCGCACCCCGGCATTGTGTGGGAAGCTGGGGCTTAGACCAGAACCAGAAGCCCCAGCCTGCCTCCTGCTGATGCGTGGCCTCTACTACTCAAGGCAGGGGCTCTCAACTGGCCCTTGTCTCCAGGCCACCTGCTTACAAGCAGGAAAATGCTTGGGACCAACGTAAGCAGGTTTGGGTCTCATGGAGGAAAGGCCAGGAGCTGGGACTTTAGGAATTTGGGAACCAGAGTGGGCCAAGAGAGCCGGCAAGCATATCCCTGGCACCGCTGCAGTGTGGCTGCACATGTCCCATGTAGCTAGAGATACATTGCAGCTGCAGCCAGGAGCGCCCCTCCAGCAGTGGGGTCGGACCTGTGTGCCCTCTGCTTGCCCTGCCTGCAACCCAGAAGCCCACGTGGAGTGCCGCAGACGGAGGCGATGCCCTCTGCTCCCTCCGCAGCTGGAGCTGATAGAATGACAGGGACACATCAAGGGGCTGATGAGGGACCTGTCACTTTCCCACGCTATTCCAGAGTCAGCTCCTCAACTCTGCTGAGCAAGGCCAGCCATGGCATTCAGGGAAGCTGGAGGGAGGATCCCATAGGGTGGTTAGCCCCGGGCCCCACCCCAGCCATGTCCTCTAGTCCCTGGGGACCCCGAGCAGGAAGAAGTCTGGCCTGGGAGTCCTGTCTCAGTGTGGAGGAGCTGGCTGCCCATGTGCCACGGGGAGTGGGGCCCAGGGCCTGGAGGGGTGTCCTCTGTGTTTATGTTGGGGGTGGGGAGGCAGTGCTGGCTGCCTCTGTCCTGTGTGTGACCCCGCCCTCGAGGGGTCAAGTCCTGTCAGACCCGAGGGAGCCACAACCAAAGTTGCAGAGAGATGGTGGGAAGGAGGCAGGATGGCCCTGGGCAGGGCATGGCCGACCGCTGCTCTCCGGCTGGGTCTTTCCTAGGGAACTGGAAGGTCGATGTCACTTCCCCATCTCACCCCACACACACACTGCAGGCAGCCTTTCTGCTTCCCCAATGCCTTATGCCTGGGCACACTGCCACAGAATATGCAATATGTGTGGGTGACACGCCCCCACGCCCACACCCCACCCGGGCAGCCCCTGAACTCCCCAGGCTGTGGCTGCCAGGCCCCCTCAGCTCCCCCTGCCTATCTGTCTTCACACTGAGAATGGCGCCTAATAAATGCTGTCCATGGAGACCAGGCTCAGGCTCCAGCTCCTCTGTCATCACATACCCTTGCGCTGCCAGGGGAGGGGCACCCACCCCGCAGACCCCTGCTGGGACCTACAGACACACCTGTAGGTCCCCTCCGGCTGATCAGACTCTGCTTCAGGGGCCTTGGGGAGAAGGCTGGTAGGCAACACTGGCTTTCTTTTGGAGATTTCCAAGAGGATTCGGATTTTCTTAATGTCATCCTAGAACAGACTATGAGAGCAAGACCTTAGAAACCACCTGGTCCTTGTATATAAGTAAACTGAGGCCCAGAGAGGGCAAGTCACCTGCCCTAAGACAGCCACGAGTGGCAGCCTAGGATAAGAAGCAGAACCAGGGATTCCAAGTCCAGTGCTCCCCTCATCACACATCCTGCAGAGTCCACTAGACACACCCAGCTACGCTGATACCTCCCTGTCAGCCAAGAGTGACATGCCCTTCTCCTTCAGTAGGGCCTTCCCACTCCAATGGCCTGATTGACACCAAGATGTCTCTTTCAAAGAGGGGAATATTACAAGCACCTTTCTTCAGGGTACATTTTTATCTGGATCTGGAGGAATGCCTGAGACTTGGGACTGGGCTCCAGAACCCAGGACAGATCCAAGTTGCAAATCCACCCTGCCCAGCTAGTGCCAGCTCTCAGAGTCAGCTAACCTCCAAACTTCATTGAGCACAACCCACAGTACCACATCTGACACCACAATCCATCTGCACACCTATCCAGCCACCTAGCTCACTTCACGAAGCAGTGCTTAGCAACCCTACTGCATCCAATCCAACGCAGTAACACGTCCTGTTCTAGCTCATGTTATAAAACGCTGGTCATAGCTAAATTGACATCTCCTTCCCTGAATGGTTCGCTATGTGCAGACTGAAATACTAGAGAAATAAGGAGGTGGAGTAGGGACATTGCTCCCAATCCTCCCCACTACCCGTGCAAATCAAGTGAAAGATACAGAAAGGGACCTATTTATGGGAGGTTCAGTGTTCACACAAGGAAGTGGTGGCCCCTGTACCCCCTCAGAGGCAGGACACAGGCAGGTTCCCCCAGATGGTGCTCCTGTCTGCTCCCTGCAGCCCCAGGAAAGCTCCTGGGACGTGCTCTTCAGTGGTCTGCAGCCCTGAGGGTGACCACAGCAGAACTGGGGCCTAGCTGCCATTGGCTCGCCCACTCCTAAGGCCACTTCATCAAAGTCCAGGGCTTAGAGCCGTGGCCCAACCGCCTCTGCCTTTCCTAGAACAGCTACAGGCAGCAGCAGACACTGGATAATTCTGGAGGTCAGCAGTGGGCAGCACAAGGTTACTTGTACTTTCTTAAGCAGTGCTTGCAGGACATAAACATGCTGACACTTGCCCTCCTTTCTTCATCCCCCTTGGCAAAATAATCACAAACAGACCTTGTGGGGATCCCCAAGAGGAGCTGCACCCCAACCCCTGCCCACAGCTTCTGAGCACTTAGAGTTGCACGTGGTTCTAGCGTGGGCTTTTTGTCCTTGGATGACACCAGACCCGCCCTTCTCACTTCCACGCTGAAAGATAGACACACAGCAAAACAAAAATAGAAAACCAGCGCTGCAGAGAGGGGGTGGGGTATAAATATCCCAAGTCCCCACTGGTTTGGTTGCTGGGGTGAGCGTCAATGGAGACAGAAGCTTCCTGGGAGCCAGGAGAGAAAGAGGGATGCAGCCGCAGTTCTTCCCAAAACACGTCCCATGTATGCCGCATGGGAAAGGGGTTCCTTGGTCACCTCACTTTGGGGAAACACTGCACGCATGGCCCACTCATGGAGCCTCACAAGACTTCTCCGTCTAGTAAAGGCTATGCAAAGTGCTACAGCAAACACTGTTTAGCTTTCCTTAACCCAGCACTGTCCAAACTTATCCCAAACACCAGCCCCTCTGTTCGCATGACATCTCTTCATGCTTTGGGAAATGCTTGCCTCTCACGAGCTCACTGATGAAGAGACAGGTCTGATCCTTCCCTCTCACCCCACACTAGAATCTAGAAGGAGTCCAACCTGTTGGTCCACCTGGAACTGAACACCATAACACTACCAAATATATATGTGATGCTCAATTACGTGCCAGATCCAACCAAGGCTCGGAGCAAACTGTGAGCCCAAGATAGGCAGCACATTGGTGACGAATGGCTGCATCCACCAAGCCTGTGTCCTTACCCACCTCACCGGGGCTGTCTCACGATGGCCCGTGTCTTCAGCAAAGGTGTGGCAGAAGTTGCAGTGGCTCTTTATGCTGTGGTCACTTGTTATTCACAACCGTAGTGAGAGGAAAGACCTAAACACGCCATCCTTCAAAGATGACAGATTCAGATGGAGCTAAGAAATCCTGCTCCCCCTCAGGCCCTCCCATCCCCGCCTGGAGGGCCATTTTTTTTTTTCGGTACCGGGTATTGAATCCAGGGGCGTTCTACCTCCGCGCTACACCCCCAGCCCTATTTTTTATACTTTATTTTGAAACCGGGTCTCACAAAGTTGCGGAGGGCCTCACTAAGTAGAGAGAGAGAGAGAGAGAGAGAGAGAGAGAGCTGAGGCTGGCCGCGAACCCGGATCCTCCGGTCTCTGCCTCCCAAAGTACTGGGATTACAAGCGTGCACCACCATGCCCGGCCTGGAGGGCCATTTAAATCTTTGTGCAGACTCCACATTGCCTCCCCCAAGCCCAGCAGCCTCCCCACAACTCATCTCAGGAGAACAGGGCAGGGGAGGGCTGCCAGGGACAGGGAAGGATGTATTCAGGACAAATGGCCAGAGGAAAGAGCAACTGCCCGCACTGATCATGCCAAGCCCCTGCCCAAGGCCAGCCTCAACATCACCACCGAGTATCATGAGGCCGATGCTCCCCCTCCACCCCAAAGCCAAGCTCACGTTAGGAGGCTGAGTGACTCTTTCCCCATTGACCACCCAAAAGCCAGTTTAGGGAGGACTTGGTGCGCTCCTCCTGCCCCATCAGGCAGGGCCTTGACACTGGGACAACAGCCTTCAAGCTGCAGCCACCCTTGGCAAAGGTTGCAAAGAAACACGCGCACACACACACACACACACACACACACACACACACACTTTAGGTCACTGGCCTGGCTTCTCTTTTTTCAGAGGAAAGGATTTGGTTCATAGAGAGGAAGTGATAGGTTCAAGGTCATGAAGCAAGATAATGGTGCAGCCAGGATTAGTATCCATGTATCCTGATTTACACACACACACACACACACACACACACACACACACACACACAAACACGTGCACACACAAGGGGCCCAGGCTTCTCTGACTCTGATTTCGGATGAAAGCTACTAATCTCTGGGATTGAGTCACTCTGATGTTGGAAATTTACCACATCCGCATCTGGACCAACACTGGGAGACTCCTGCTCCCACCCCAACCTTGTCCCCCAGCTGCAGGGAGGGCCCTGTGGGGGTTGCCACCCTCAGGGCGGGGACTCTGATGGGATTGGCCTCCATGGCCCTTTGCAGTCAGTGACTACCCCCACCCAAGAATCCACAATAACGGGATTTTGTATGTACAAAGCTCTCTCAAATCACTGTGATTTACATGAGGATGAATGCCCCCATAGCACAGATGACAAAAACTGCAGCTCAGGAAGACCTATGTCCTGCGAGCAGGGACTGCTCCATGTTCACTCTGTATCTGAGGCACTGAGCAGAGCCCCAGCAATTCCCTGGTGACTGGTGTGCAGCCTAGCCCAAGAGCTCTGGGCCAACCAGTGTCCCACCATTCACAGCCTCCCAGCTCACCGGGCTGGCCCCCTGGGCTGGGAGGGGCCCCAGGTGGACATGGTTCCCAGATCCCATGAGCAAAAGGAGACATGGCATTAGGAATGCTTCGCCCCTTTCCCCCAGTGCCCTGGACTTTGGACCAAGGGCAGCATAATGTCCAGCCAACAGCCCTGCCCTGCAGCTGGAGGGGACAGAGGTTCCTGGGGAAAGGTTATACCTTTGACCCGGGCCAAGTCCCCACAGCTGCACTCTGCCACAGTTCTTGTTCCCTGGAGGAGGACCACATGACCAGGTCATCCCTGACCGCAGAATGCTGTGGTCTGACTATGGGGCAGATGGCAGGATGAAGGCCCACATCCCTGAGTTGCTTTGGACCCAGAATTGGTGTTTGAGAGGTGCTGTCTATCCAGATCAGATAGGTCCAACCAGATAGGAGGCCAGAGGTGCACTGGGGCACGGGGCCTGGCATGGGCTGCGTTGTACTCTGGCCTCTCTCTGGTCTTCTCCCCTTCTTTATAGTTAAAGGTCTCATCCTGCATTAATCCTGAGCCAACAAAGTTCTAAGGACACTTTTGGCTGCCAGCAGTATTGTACAGCAGTGTCCCTGCCTGTTTCTCTCCAAAGGAGATGTCAGATGTCTTCTGGGGGGCTACCAGGAAAGACTTTTCTTCTCCTAAATGATATCACAGGGAAGGAAACACCCTCTACTTTGACTAGACCTTTCCAGGTCTGTGTGACCCTTGGGAATTTGGCAGCCACCTTGTGACCATGGACATGATGAAGATGGCAGAGGGAGGAGATGGAGAGCTTAACTGTGCCATTGGATGAACCCAGCAACCCCTGACCTTGGGACCTCTTGTCAGGGGGATGGAAGGTGGTAGACCCAATGGGTTCTGACCCTGGCAGTTGAAGTTCCCATAGCCATAGGCTCCTGCTACAGGTTTATTGTGCAGTCTGAACCTGGTCGACCCCAAGGAAGAAATGGGTTTTTTTCCTCCCTTCAGGGCCTTTAGCAACCCTAGGTTGAGTCTTCCATTCCTGTCTCTTAAACAAGAGTGAGGGCCAGTCCCAAAGAGTTGTTGTCACTCTTGGGTGTAAAGAAGTCCAGTCCAGTCTAGTCCTGTTTAAAACTTTAATCTCAAATCCACTGAGTGCTAACAGTCTCCTTGCTCCTGGGATAGACCACGCGACAGCCCAAGGGGAAAAGGGATAAAACAGACAATGGAGCCCTCAGTGTGGCCCGGCTCCAGGGGCTGGCACCCACTGGGCTCCACAGCCCACACAGGAGTCTCTCCAAGCCCTGTTCCACAGAGGGGCAACCTGATGCCCCCTCAACCCTGCCCCTGGTGGTCCACAACCTCCTCTGACACCACAGCCAGCCCTCTGCCACTTCCCAGTGTCTACTTGGCCCACAGGACACACAAGTGCTGAGTATGCCAGATGTGGGAATGCAGGCAGCCCCAAGGCACCCCGCCACCTCTGCCCCCTGCTCTTTACCCTTGGTCCCAGGCAAAGGGTGAGCAGCAAGGTCATGTCAAAAGTAGATATCTTGGGAGTTGAGACAGGGGGATCGCAGGTTCAAAGCCAGCATCGGCAACTTAGAGAGACCCTCAGAAACTTAGTGAGACCCTGTTTCTTTTCTTTTTTTTTTTTTTTTTGGTATTGGGGATTGAACCCAGGAGCATTTTACCTCCGAGCTACACCCCCAGCCCTCTTTTTTATTCTTTATTTTGAAACAGGGCCTCACTAAGTTGGGGAGGGCTTCACTAAGTAGCTGAGGCTGGCTGCAAACCTGAGATCCTCCTGTCTCAGCCTGCCAGGTACTGGATTACAAGCATGCACCACCATGCCTGGTGAGACCTTGTCTCAAAATAAAAAATAGGGCTGGGGGGGGGGTTGTAGCTCAGAAGTAGAATGCCTCTGGGTTCAATCCCCAGTAACATAAAAACAAACAAAAAAAAGTAGACACCCATCCAGGGAAGAAGAGGCCACGTCCCCTCCTTTCAGAGGTTCCCAGAGGCCTGTGGCCTGGCTCAGCTCAGTGTCTCCCCCCGCCCCACCCCAGGCTGACAATTCACAACCAAAGTGAACCTCCTCCTCCCTCCTAGTTCTCCAGACTGCAGAGAACCGAGGACACCTCTTTGTCCTTGACTAGGTGTTCTGGTGGCAAATTCTAAGACAAAAGGCCAGCACCTGTTACACCCCCTTGAGCCGGGCCTCTCCTGTACTGGAACAGTGCCTCCCTTCCATGTCAGTGTGACACTGCACACTTGCGCCACCGGTTGGTATGCACGGCTTTTGATAATGCTCCAGCGTCCAAGGCCGGTCCCACATTAAATCGATCCCTCCTCTCTCCCAGCCCCACATCACCCACTGATTTGATAATTCAGCCTTCTGTGTCATTACTCAAGCCTTTGATGAAAATATCAAAGAGGACAGGACCAGAGAGAAGGTCCTTAATTCCCGGTGACTTAATTCAGAGTGACTGGCATGTTCTTGGTGAACTGTTGCTGGCTCTGGCTACTCACCACTTCCTTTTATCTGTGCTCTAAAATTGTCTGTTTAATCAAGGCTGGCAGGTGGCTGGGCTCCAGTCACGTTAGCACAGCTCCCTGGTCCCCAGGGTGTCAGTGACCTGGGTTGGGGACTTGAACTTGCAGAAAATAGCAGGTGCTTCCTTGCCCGCCTCTGCCTTCCCTGCCAGCCACTGCCTTATCTGGGCTGCTTGGTTTCCCTAAGCTCTCCCAGCCAACACCCATCCCAGCTCACACTTAGCTCCTCTCTTGAGCAACTCAGGGTGCACAGCGCCCTCCCAGGAGCACTCAGGGTTGGGATCTGCCAGGCCAGGGCCCTAGGGTCATTTGGGGCTGGGGTGGGAGGGGTAAAGAATATTTAGGAAGTGCATTCCAGGAGCCCAGTTAGGAGGGTCACCAAATCCTCCCAGCCCCTCCCTGCAGGAGGGGACACAGTTTTTTCCATTAAGCGGGGAGGAGATTAGGGCTCAAGGAGGTCACCTCACTCGCCCAAGGCCTCCCAACTAGTACGTGGCAGAACGGGGTTTGCGCCCAAACTTCCACAGCTCCACCTGACGCACCAGCTGCTACACCCTCTGCCTTTTGATGCCACCTTGTTTTCTTACTTCCCCAGGCTTACTCCATCCCACCCCTGGCACTTGGGAACCCCAAATTCTGCTCAGCAGCCTCTAGAAGAGAGGGAAAGCCTGAACCCAGCCCTTCCCCAGCCCCAGGAGGGAACAGCAGGTTGGTGGGGTGATGTCGGGCCATGGAGAAACCACTCCAGTGTTCATGAGACCTGAGCGATTTGGGATTAATCTTCCAGATCTGGCACCAGAGATGTAACGGGGATCTGCTGCCACCCCACCCCCTCCAGCCCCGGCACGGTGAACAGATGGGCCGACCCCTCTCTGGGGTCTAAGTAGGGCATGCTGCGGTTGCTGGGAGGCAGGGAAGGCGGCCAGCAGCGTGGGGTGGGGGTCAGTGAGAGAGAATGGGGGTGGGCACACCCGGCTCCACCTACCCTGCCCAGGCCCATGGTTGGGGGCTTGGAGGGTCAGCTCTCTGCTGCCAATGGGGGGGGGGGCTGCACAAGCCAGAGACGCCCACCCCTGGGAACGTGCAAGCAGATCCTGAACAAGCTTTTCAGGGGAGTCGTGCACCAAGCTGGGTGGTCATATACACAGTATTTAAGGACCTTTCTAATCCCAAACTCTTTAGCCTAAGCCCACCAGAGCTGATGCATTACAGAGACCGACCCCTTGGCTCCAGAGTGTGGCTCAGGCTGTGTGGTGCCCAGAGCAACCCAGGTGCCGACCAGGCCAGCCTCCGCCTTCAGCCCCACTGTCACAAGAGCCCAGCAGGCTGGGGTGGGCACTGGATATGGTAGCAACACAAAAACACAATGGTAGCCACTGTCAGAGACAGAGGGACCCTTATGAACATGAGTCGGACACTTCATATATCAGAAGGGAGTAAGAGGCTCAGAGAGGAGAGGGGACAGGCACCTAGCAAGGGTGACAGAGCCAGGGACTCTGAGCTCCCTGGCTAGTTTTGCAGCGCTTTAACGGGCCACATGGAAAACAACCCACAGGTCCATCAGCAGGTAAAAGGATGAGCACACTGGGCAATGTGTGACAAGCCACGCTGCTCAGCTGGACAAAGAATGAGCTATGGATGCACGTAACAGTGCGGATGAGTCCAAAGTCATCATCCCCAGTCAAAGAAGTCAGACAAGAAAGAGGTGCTGGGGTAGCTCGGTGGTAGAGCATGTGCTTAACATGCACGAGACCCCAAGTCCTATCTCCAACATCAAATAATAATAATAATAATAATTTTTTAAAAGAGTATACACAAGCTGAGCGTGGTGGCGCACGCTTGTAATCCCAGTACTTTGGACTTTGGGAGGTGGAGACCGGAGGATCTGGGTTCGCGGCCAGCCTCAGCTCGCTCTCTCTCTCTCTCTCTTTCTCTCTCTCTCTCTCTCTCTCTCTCTCTCCGTCTCTCTGTCTCTCTCTGTCTCTCTCTGTCTCTGTCTCTCTCTCTCTCTACCTAGTGAGGCCCTCCGCAATTTCATGAGATCCGGTTTCAAAATAAAGTAGCACGGAGGTAGAACGCCCCTGGGTTCAATCCCCGGTACTGCAAAAAAAAAAAAAAATAGTATACACAAGCTGGTGTGGTGGCACACACAGAAGGATCACAGGTTTAAAGCCAGCACGCCGTAACTTAGCAAGACCCTATATCAAAATAAAAAATAACATAGGGCTGCTGGTGTAGTTCAGAGGTAGAGCGACCCTGGATTCAATCCCCGGTATCACAAAAAAATAAAATAAAAGAGCATACACTGCAGGATTCTGTTTATACAAAGGGCTAGAAAACAAAACTAATCTAGAGGAACAGACAGTAAATCGGTAGCTGCTCTGGGGTAGGAGTCACAGGAGAAAAGGGTTAAAAAGGGAGAACAAGGGCAGGTTTGGGGTGATGGACATGTTAACTGTCTTGATTGTAGCGATGGTTTCTTTCCGATTCTACGTTTTAGGGCTAGGAGTACAGCTCAGTGGGAGAGTGCCCCTGGATTTGATCCCCAGAACCATAAAAAAAAATCTACATTTTAAATATGTGTACTTTAGCTGGGCATGGTGGCTCACGCTTATAATCCCAGTACTTGGGAGGCTGAGACCGGAGGATCCGGGTTTGCGGCCAGCCTCAGCTACTTAGTGAGGCTGTCTGTAACTTAGTGAGACCCTGTTTCAAAACAAAGAATAAAAAGTAAGGCTAGGGGTGTAGCTCGGAGGTAGAATGCCCCTGGGTTCAATCCCCAGTTGCGCAAAAAAAATACATATATATGTGTTGCAGAGGCATCGTACATAGCCCACCAGATGAGCTAAGCACCTCCACCTATACCCATTTGTCCTTGTGGCCAGGTGGGGGCCATAAGACCCCCACACCTCTTTATCAGAAGGCCAGTAGGGACACCACCAATGCTCCTGGCCCACTTCTGCCCACCCCAGTCCAGGCTGCTGGGTCGCAGTATCACTAGCACCACTCGAAGCCATATTCATGTCATGGTATAAGGATTTAACAAGCCCCTACGAGGCCCCCACAGAGTACTGTTGGCTCAAGCCAGACATCAAGCAAAGAGTTGTGGGTTAAGAGATAACCTGAAACTTTGTGCCTGCGTCTAGTGGTCTCCCAGGACCTCCTAGGCGGGGGAAAACGGGCAGTCCCCAGAATCCATGTAACTGTATTTCCTTGGCTGTTGCTTAGTGTTTTAAAACACTTCCAGCTCCTTCCAGGAGTCTCAAAGGGTCTCGCACCATCTAAGCCAATATGGAGCAGCCACCAGTTACCTCCTCAGCTCCTAGGCTGGCACCCACAGCAGGGGGACAGGCAAGAGGCCATGAGGCCCAGGCATCCTGCCACCTGCCATTCAGGGCTGGAGCTGCTCAGAGTGAGGGGCAGGGGAGACTCATCTTCTTCCACAACGATCAGGACAGGTGGACCATCCACGCTGCTGCTCAGGCCGCAGGTTCCACCCTAATGAGGACAGTCACCACACCCCACCCATCCAGTGCCACACTCCATCCTGCAACTTCAGAGCACGCTCTCTGGGACTCCAGTGTTTCCTGGTGGGTTTAGTGAACTGACCCTCCTGGGATGTGGGGGGAGTTGTTTATTTGTTTTTTGGTACTGGGGATTTAACCCAGGGGCCTTCTACCTCTAAGCTACACCCCAGCCCTTTTTATTTTTTATTTTGAGACAGGGTCTCACTAAGTTGCAGAGTCTGGCCTTGAACCTGCAATCCTCTTGTCTCAGCCTCCCAAGTATGGAGATTACAGTCCGTACCACCACACCCGGCTCCTTCCTGGTTTTTACTTGCAGCGCTTTTCTGTGACTCGGCCCCCTCTCCTAAGAGTACCAGGACTGGGCTAAGCAGCAGAGACCATACAAATGTCATTACCACACTCCCCAGGTACCCCCCCCCGCCCACCCCCTTCCCCATGCTCTGCCTGCTTCCTCCAGAGGAGGCTGCCAAGACGCCCCTCAGATCCTGAAGAGAAATGACCCCTCAGGCAGGCCTGCGTTCCTGGGTGAGCCGATGTTGGCCCCATGGGGACCCCCATACTGTCCTCCAATGCTAGGGGCTGAGCCCCTGGGGCAGAGCTGCACAGGGCCCAGTCCTGCCTGCACATCAGGATTGTGGCCAAAGGGCTGATCGAGCTCTACAGAAAGAGATGAAAGTTGGGGTGAAGGTGTGCGGGCCGAGCGAGGGCCAGCTGAGACAGAGGGGCTCCAAGGCTGGGGAGTGGGAGCATGGCGCAGGGCTGGACCCAAACTGAGCTGAATGCTGGGGCCAGCATTCAGAGGCAGGAACTGGAGCAAAGGCCAGAGCCAAGGAGAATGTTCTCTGAGGGCTGCAGAACAATGAAAAGAGCCCAAGTCTCCCTAGAAAGGAGACAGAGTGGGCTGCACGAGTCCAGGCTGCATCTCTCTCCTCTGTGGTCATATCTCTAGGGCACCTGCCATGCCTACACTAACAGGTATCCAGAGATGGTCAGGAAAGCACGGGGAGGAGTGGAGGAGGGAGGCGGAGGATGGAAGGGGGATGACATCAGAGACATCCATCAAGGTAGGATGCTTAGCTGTGTCATCCCACGAGCAACAGGGAGCCAGGGAAAGTTTCAGAACAGAAAAACACATGTAATTTGGAGTTTCTGGAAGATTCACCTGGCACCACTCACTCCTGAGGGATGCTCCGGAGCCCAGCATCTGCTCTCTGGACAAGGCCCTCTCTCCACACCAGCCTAGGCAGGGGAGTGTCAGGGTGGGGGCACAGGAGCAGACCCGTCCCTGTAGGCCGGGAGGGCTGGGGTTGTCTCAGCTGCTTCTTCCAGAACTGGGACCAAGCTACTGCTGTGGGGCAAGGAGAGCCTGCGGCACAGCCAAGAGGGAAGAAGACCATTAAAACCCTGTGGCAGAGCCAGGTGTAATAGCACATGCCTATAATCCCAGTACTTGGGAGGCTGAGATAGGAGGATCACAGGTCCAAGGCCAACCTTAGCAACTTAGTGAGACCCTCAGTAACCTAGCAAGACCCTGTCTCAAAATAAAAAAAAAAGTAAAAAGGGCAGGGGGAGCCGGGCGTGGTGGCGCATGCTTGTAATCCCAGTACTTTGGGAGGCAGAGACCAGAGGATCCGGGTTCGCGGCCAGCCTCAGCTCTCTCTGTCTCTCTGTCTCTCTCTCTCTCTCTCTCTACTTAGTGAGGCCCTCCGCAACTTCGTGAGACCTGGTTTCAAAATAAAAAGTATAAAAAAATAGGGCCGGGGGTATAGCATGGAGGTAGAACGCCCCTGGGTTCAATCCCTGGTACCGCAAAAAAAAAAAAAAAAAGGGCAGGGGGTGTAGCTTGGAGGTAGAATGCCCCTGGGTTCAATCTCCAATCTCCAGTACAAATAAAAAAAAAAAAAAAAACCTG
>PVJS01001393.1:0-43305 GCA_004027185.1 Glis glis | reverse complement strand
CACCTAACAGCCAGGAGCTCTGAAGGCCCAAGCTCCTCCCCCAGGTCACCACCTCCTGCAGGGTCAGCCCTGACTGGGAGTGGTGGCGGGCTGTGAAGGGCCATGGGGGAAGGGGGGTGGCGTGGCTCTCACCTGCCCCACTTCTTTCACCAGCAGCAGAACTAGTCCCTGTCCAAGGTTTGGCCAGAGTTAGAAGGAACCCTGATGGTACCTCAGCCTGCCTCATTTCCCCACAGAACAGGAGGCCTGAGGACCAAGGAGCACACGGGTCTAAGTTTAGCTGCTCTGAACAGAGAGCCCAGGAATCAAAGGGAGGCCTGGACAGGTTGGCCACAGTCCTTGTCAGCAGGAGGGACATAGATGGGACTGTCAGAGGAACCTGAGGCTTGGCCCGCCCCATCCCCTGTTCTCACAGCACCAGGGACTCTCCGGAGTGCCCCAGGGACCAAATGCAAAGGATCTAACTCAGGGAAGAGAAGGGCTATCATGGCAGAGCGCCTGTCGGGCGCCAGACACTGTGCAAGGCAGGAACCACTGTCCCCAATTGGCAGGTGAGGACTCAGGGAGGTTGAGTGACTTACCTAAGGTCACCCAGGTGGCACAGAACCGATCCTGGACTGAAAATGCAGCATTCTTCCACTCCATCTCCTCCCCTCTGACCTAGGCCACACTGCCGCTATTTGCTTTGGTATCAAATTGTCCCACCTCATCTGCTCAACCAGACCCCAGTGGCTCTCTCCAACACAGCTCTGGGATCCTTCAGTGCTTGTCCCCCAGCCCTGCCTCCCAATCAAGAGGCCCTCATCAGACAGTACTGAGGCAGCTACAACTGGCCCCAACCCTGCCGGGACCAGCTCGCCACCACCCCTGGGGGATTCCCTGAGGTAATTCTGGAAGGTGCATTTTAACAGGAACATTCTGGGAGCACTGTTTTGGAAAAATAAGGACTAGGATCCATGGCTCTCAGAGAGGACCTGGGTCTATTTTTGAAAAAGGAAAACCAGGACCAAACCAAGTTGATATGGCCCCTTGGTAGAGTTGAGAGGAAGCCCCTTCTAGAAGGTTCAACTTCAGTAGTGAGCAAACAGCCCCTTTGTGTGTGTGTGTGGGGGGGTCCCTTCCTACAGGCACACATTGCTAAAGGCACTGCTTAAAAAGAGAACGAGAGAATGCTGGGAAAGAGAGATGGAGGCAGAGGCTTCCGGCCGATGCCCCTCCCACGCGGCCACCCCTCACTCAGGCATCAGACAAAAGCACAAAAGCCCATCCCTGCCGTGGCCCAGAGTCCTAAACACTACCCACTAACAGCCCCAGCGGTTCCCAGCAGTTCCAAATGCTGGCTTTGGCAGGAACTTCTTAAAAAGGCCATCCTTCCTTCCTATTCCATAGCGTTTACATTTTATAACACTTAAACAGAACCTCTTTTAAGCAAAGATATGCAGCACTTCCTTCACATATCCCCATAAAAAGGAATGTCAGGGGAATGGCTGCATTAGCTGGCTAGGGAACTTCTCTGGAACCCAGTGATGTGCAGCAGTGTGGGAAACTGCAGACTCAGGCCCCGGACTCCTTTCTTCTAGAAGCCCACAGGCCACTCAGCTGGGCCATGGGTACCAATCCCCCAGATGGGGCATCCTGTGTAGGGGCAGCATCTCCAGCATTTATAAGCTTCACAGCTACATTTTCTGAGATAATTTGTGCAGGACACAGACTACTGAAAGAACTTCATCTGTTACCATATTTTGCAGATTAAGCCTTTAAATTAGCTATGACTATTATACCCATTTTATAGCTGGAAACTGAGGCTCAGGGAGGCCAACAGACCTGCCCACCCCTGATTCCACAGCCCATGCCCTTCAAGTCTCTCTGTCTCCACCAAGGAAGGGACCCCAAGCTGACATAGAATCTGAAACCTCCCACCAGGCCTGGGATCCTGCCAACCTTTTAAGCTGCGTCTCCCTGCACTGTGGTTACAAAACTTGACTGTGTCCTCCACCCTCTGACCCTGGAAGAAGCTGAGCCATCAACCACTTCTTTTGTTATTTTATCTCCCTGAACCACTCGTCCTACAATGTCCAAGATATCGCTGCTCCTGGGCGCTTGGTTTTTGATGTTATAATTCCCCCCAGGTGACCCACAATCATTTTTTCAATTGGCCCCAGCTGCATTTCTCCTCCAGCAGCAGGGTCAGCCCGCCATCTAGTGGTTGTCTGGTGAACCTCATAGTGGCCAAACTGGGAGCCGAACCTGGGATCTGAGTGGCCCTTGGAAGTCAGGTGGTCTCGCTGAGGTTCAGAGGAGGGAAGTGACCAGCCTAAAAGCACACAGCAATTAGAATCCAGTCTCCAGAACTAAAACCCAGCTAGTGGGCAGCAAGACCATACTGCCTAACATCCCTGGTCCCGAGGAAGCTGTGTATCTGGAATCAGCTCTCCATTCTGGTGGCTGTGAAGGAAGTATCCCATTCACAGGGTGACCATCTTCCTGGTCCTACATCTTTTATTCACTTTATCATTTCGAATAGGTAAATTTACACACCCGGCTTGCATTATATTTTCTTTTTATTTAAATTATAGTCATTCTAGTAGACGTAGAAGTTTATCACTGTGATTTTGATTTGCATTTTCCTAATAGCTAAGGTGGTAGAGAATTTGTCTCTGTGTTAAGCCATTTGTATATCTTCTTTGGAGCAGTGTCTATTGATTCTTTTTTTTTTTTTTTTTTTTTTTTTTGCAGACCGGGGATTGAATCCAGGGGTGTTCTACCTCTGCGCTACACCCCCGGCCCTATTTTTTATACTTTATTTTGAAACCGGGTCTCACGAAGGTGCGGAAGCCTCACTAAGTAGAGAGAGAGACAGAGAGACAGACAGAGAGACAGAGAGACAGGGAGAGACAGAGAGAGAGCTGAGGCTTGCTGCGAACCCGGATCCTCCAGTCTCTGCCTCCCAAAGTACTGGGATTACAAGCATGTGCCACCATGCCCGGCCTGTCTATTGATTCTTAAGGCTTCTTTCTATGTTAAGGAAATTAGCCCTTTGTGATGTGAATTGCAAATATTTTGTGCAGATTGTCATATATGTATGATTTTATTTATGCTTCTTTTCCCTGAGCAAGGTGTTGTATCATATTCAGGAAGGCCTTCCTTGCCCCAGAACTATCACTTTTAGTAATAGTAATTATTTTTTTGAATATGGCTCTTCTAGTAAATCTAGTCATTCTTATTTAATTTTTCTTATAGTCAAATCTTTTACCCAACTGTAATATTTTTAGTATAAAGGGAGAGATAGGAATCAAACTTTATTTTTCCAGATTATCTACCCAGTTTTCCAAATACCATTTATAATCACCACTGATTCAAAATGGCCCACTTATGTTCATTAAATTTCTGTTTGTATTTGGTTGTATTTCTAGACACTCTATTATTTTCAAGTTACTTACCTATCCATGTACCAGTAGCAAAAAGATTACATGTTTAACATTTCATTTTGGAAAATTTCAAATACACAAAAAAATTAGAGAAAATAGCCTCCATGAACCCATAATTCAGCTTCAACAATCATCAACTTTCTGCTATTCTTGTATTTCTTTCTTTTTCTAGGATGTTTTGTTTTGGTGCTAAGAACTGAAACCAGGGCCTCTCCAATGCTAAGCACACGCTCTAGCACTGAGCTACACCCACAGTCCTAGAGTATTTTAAAGCAAAGCATTTCACCTATAATTACTTCACTCTCTAACAGCTAAGGACATTTTTAAAAATATAACCATGATGCCTCTATCACAACTCTAAGGAAGAATGGTGGCCTCCCAAAGATTCCATGTCCTAGTCCCCAAAACCTGTGAATATGTTACCTTATGTGACCAAAGGGACTTTGCAGATATGGTTAAGGATCTTGAGATGAAAGAGTATCCTGGGTCATTCAGGTAGGGCCAATGTAATCACACAGTTCTGTGACACCAAGGGAGTCAGAGTCAGAGAAGGAGATGTGACTATGGAAGCAAAGGTTAGAGTGACAAGGGGCGTGGAGCTAAGGGAGGAGGGCGGCCTCCAGCAACCAGAAAAGGCAAGGAAACAGATTCTCCCCTGGTGCCTCCAGAAGGAGCGCAGCTCTGCCTAGACCTTCATTCTAGTCCAGTGACTGTATTTCAGGCTTCTGTCCTCCAGGACTGTATGGCAATAAGTTTGTGCTGCTTTGAGTCACTATACTGTGGAAATTAGTCACAGAAGCATCCGGAAACTGATTAGATTAATGAAATCAACAATAGCTGATTACCCAGACCGTGTTAAGTTACTCCCAAGCACTTCAAAAATATCTTAACTGCAACATAATATTTGCACATCTTTATAGGGTACATTATGGTAATTCAATACATGTTTACAATGTGCAATGATCAAATCAGGGTAATAAGCATTTCCATCTCTTCAAACACTAATCATTTTTATGTGTTGGGAATTTCACAGTCTTCCACTCATTTTGAAATATATCATAGATTGTTTTAACCAATAGTTACCCTTCTGTGCTACAGAAAAACAGAACTAGTCTGGCGTGGTGGTGCACACTTGTAATCCCAGTACTTGGGAGGCTGAGACCGGAGGATCCGAGTTCGCGGGCAGCCTCAGCTACTCAGTGAGGCCCTTGGCAATTTAGTGAGATCCTGTTTCAAAATAAAGAATAAAAAATAGGGCTGAGAGTGTAGCTCGGAGGTAGAATGCCCCTGGGTTCAATCCCCCATACCGCAAAAAAAAAAAAAAAACAGAACTACTTCCTCCTGTGTTTTGGTGTCCCTTATCTTTTTTTCTGTCCCCCTCCCCCCTTTCTCAGTCTCTAGTGACTAATATTCTACTTATTTCACTTAACATAATGACTTCCATTTCCATACATGTTACTGCAAATGACAGGATTTCATTTTCTTTATGGCTGAATAATATTCCGTTATATATTATTATCACATTTTCCTTATATATTCATCTGTTAATAGACATCTAAATTGATTCCATAGTTTAGTTACTGTGAATAATGCTGCAATAAACACAAAGTGCAAGTATCTCTTTGGTATAATGATTTTATCTCCCTTGAGTATATACCCAGTTGCAGGATTGCTGGATCATATGATAGTTCTATTTTTAGTTTTTAATGGACTCTCCATACTGTTTTCCATTGTGGCTGTTCCAATTTACATTCCCACCAATAGTGTATTAATTCCCCTTTCTCTGCAGTCTCCCTAGAATTTGTGATTTTTTTCTTCTTTGATGGTAGCCATTTTAACTGGAGTAAGATATCTTATTATAGCTTTGATTTGCATTTCTCTGATGATTAGTGATATCCACATTTTTTCATATATTTGTTGACCATTTGCATGTCTTTGAGAAGTGTTTATTCAGATCTTTAATCCGTTTTAATTGGATTATTTGGTTTTTTAGTGTCCAGTTTTTTGAGCAGCTTATATATTCTGAACATAAATGTCTTATCAAATCAACCATTTGCAAGCCGGGCGTGGTGGCGCACGCTTGTAATCCCAGTACTTTGGGAGGCGGAGACCGGAAAATCCGGGTTCGCAGCCAGCCTCAGCTCTCTCTCTTTCTCTCTCTCTCTACCTAGTGAGGCCCTCCGCAACTTCGTGAGACCCGGTTTCAAAATTAAGTATAAAAAATAGGGCCGGGGGTGTAGCGCAGAGGTAGAACGCCCCTGGGTTCAATCCCCAGTACCACAAAGAAAAAAAAAATCAACCGTTTGCAAATATCTTCTCCCGCTCTGTAGGTCTTTTCAACTCTGCTTATTTCCTTTGCTGTACAGAAGCTTCTTCGTTTGCTATAATCCCATTTGTCTATTTTTACTTTTGTAGCCTGTGCCTTCCAGGTCCCTTCCAAAAAAATCTTTGCCTACACCAATGTCTTGAAGTGTTTTCCTTATGTTTTCTTGTAATATAGAAATATCTTCTTACAGTTCATTTGTTCACAGGTTGCATTATTTTAAATGTGATTTAGCATTTTTAGAGCCAGTGGGTTTTTTATTATCAGTCTATATAAACTAAATAAATAAAACTGAAACTGGGTGTGGTGGTAGGCGGAGAACGGAGGATCCGGGTTCGTGGCCAACCTCAGTTCTCTCTCTCTCCCTCTCTCTCTCTCTCTCTCTTTCTCTACCTAGTGAGGCCCTCTGCAACTTCGTGAGACCCGGTTTCAAAATAAAGTATAAAAAATAGGGCCGGGGGTGTAGTGCGGAGGTAGAACGCCACTGGGTTCAATCCCCGGTACCGCAAAAAAAAAAAAAAAACTGAACCCAAATAAATAAACACACGGGGTCTAGCAGCTTGCAAGTCACTCACCATTGATCTGGACAAGTCATCTTCTTTCTGGGCCTGGGTCTCCTACTCTGAAATATGAGGGGGTTGGACCAGATAAGAGGTTATTGTGGGGTGATCCATGTCTGGGCTTCATGGGATCTGAAAATATCCTAAGATTGTACGCAAAAGAAAGGAAGGCTCTCCACCTGTTTGGGCCTCAGAATCTCCTACAGATGCCAGGCCCCCAACCTACTGGAGTAGGTTCCCCCTCATCCTGATCAGAAGAGTATTACACAAAGGAGGCTGGGGCTCCCAGGTCAAGGCCCATGTCCAAGAAGATTAGGGTCAATTTAGAGACTTAACAGAGTCAAGAAAGAAAGAAAGAAAGAAAATACCTTGAACTTAACAGCATACTCAAAGGAAAATATTTGCCTGAGACACAGCAATTTGAATTGTTGTGTCCACTGTCCTGGTTCACCCTCTCTGGGCAGGGGCACTGAACTGGGTGCCAGGCTGGCCAGGATTGCCAGACCGAGGAATGAAATACAGGATGCCTAGTGAAATGTGAATTTCAGATCAATGATGAATCATTTTTACTATAAGTATGTCCCAAGCAATATTAGGAACATACTTACACAGTCATGTATGAACTATGTAGTCCCTCTCAGTCAATGAGGGACCACATAGTCAACAGTGGACCCATAAGACTATATTACCTGGTGACATTATAGCCACCTTACTTTGTGTAAACAGTCTATGATGTTCACACCAGGACACCAATGACACATTTCTCAGAATGTGTCCCTGTCATTAAGAGGCAGGTGCCTGTGCTATAAAATGACTCATTGTTGATCTGAAATCAAATTGGGAGATGTTTTATCTGGATCTGCCTTGATTCTGCTCCCAGAGGACTCACCAAACACCAGTTTCCAGGATCAAATAATCTGTCCCAAGGCTAGTGATCAGAGCTGGTTGGGAAAGGGATGGGGGTGCAGGAACAAAGAATATGGTAAAAAAAAGAAAAGAGAGGAGGTTTGAGGATGACCTTATGAGGGCCTGAAGCTGGAAGGAGCTGGTGACTTCTAATCTAATCATCTCCTGTCTCCATAGAAACCAGCTGTAAAATCAGCCAGAAGGAGCTGCTGAGCCAGTATCTACTGTCTTTCTGTTCTCTGCCAGTGTAGATCTTTTCCCCATATCCTACCCTTGTCAGGCATGGTTTCCTTGCCTCAGTTTCTCCCCCAGGACCTACCCCAGCCCTCTTCCTCCTAAGCCCCTTGCTCCCCTTTCCAGTCACAGCCTGAGATGACTACCTCTCGAAGCCACCATGCAGGAAGAGAGGGCCATAGGACATCTAGGCCCTGCCCAGGAGGGGTCACATTCTAGCCAGGAGACAGGCCACATGGGAGGAAAAAAGCCCAAGGATACACAGCAGAAACTTGTTTTAAAAAAAAAAATCAAGTCTGGCCTAGCCTATCTGCACATGTATCTCTGTCCTTCCCAAGGTAAAGTAATTCTTTCCTAATCCCAAATGTGATTAAATTGATTGGGAAAATGTTCAATCTTTCAGACAAGCCACAGGCTGGCGGGCAGTAAGCTTTGAATACAAAAGCAGGGTTTGCAATGTGCATTTTAATTTACTCTGACAATTAGAGGCTCTTTGAAGGTAGCATGCAAATTTGTTCAAAATGTCCCTGACTTTGGGAGAAAAGGCTAGAAGACTGGATCAATCTCTAATGCAAAGCATAAAAAGTACTTTTTGTGTGCATGTGTGTGGTACTGGGGATCAAACCCAGGGTCTCACACATGGCAGACAAGTGCTTCACCACTGAGCCTCACGTCCCACCTGAGAAATACTTTTTAATGCACAGCCTGAGGTCGTTGTACATCCCCCAGATCTTACAAGGGCTGTGTACTGCACTTCCACACAGCAAGCTATGAATATTGTTCCCATTTTACAGATAGGAAAGTGACCCTTTAAGTGATTAAGCCACCAAACACAGTCACTTTGCTCTAAGTGGCAGGCCCAGCCCAAAGCCCACCCGCTTTGATAGTCAGGGACAGCTTGCACAAACATCATTCCACACCTGAAGATTCTGCACTCTCAGCAGCAAAACTTATAGGAAGCCATTGTTTTGAACTGAGCTCATACACTAGGCTCCAGCAGACCAGACCACACCAAAGTGGAGTCATTCATACTAAATGCCACCTAGTCAAACTGAAGCTTTAAGGAAGCAAATCCCAAAACAGAGCAGTTTTTCCTGGAAACAGGAGATTCCAGTCTACCTGAGCCAGCAAAGCAAGTCCCCTGTACTTATTTATTTATTTATTTGTTTATTTATTTATTTATTTATTTATTTGTACTGGGGATTGAACCCAGGGGCATTCTACCTCTGAGATCTATCCCCAGCCCTATTTTATTTTTTATTTTGAAACAGGGTCTCACTTAGGCTGAGTATCTCACTAAATTGTTAAGACTGGCTACAAACCTGTGATCCTCCTGTCTCAGCCTCCCAAGGACTAGGATTACAGTCATGCACCAACAAGGGCTTTTTTTTTTTTTTTTTCAATGCTGGGGATTGAGCCCAGGGGCATTCTACCTCCAAGCTACACCCTCAGCTCTATTTTTTCTTCTTTATTTTGAAACAGGGTCTCACTAAGTTGCGGAGGCTGGCCGGGAACCTGCGATCCTCCTGTCTCAGCCTCACAAGAACTGGGATTACAAGCGTGTGCCACCACGCCTGGCCCATTTGTTGTTTCTTTTTTGTTTTTTTTTTTTTAGAAAGTAACCTGATAAGCCGGGTGTGGTGGCGCACGCTTGTGATCCCAGTACTTTGGGAGGCGGAGACCGGAGGATCCGGGTTCGCGGCCAGCCTCAGCTCTCTCTCGCTCTCTCGCTCTCTTGCTCTCGCTCTCTCACTCTCTCGCTCTCTCTCTCTCTCTCTCTACTTGGTGAGGCCCTCCGCAACTTCATGGGACCCAGTTTCAAAATAAAGTGTAAGAAAAATAGGGCCGGGGGGGTGTAGTGCGTAGGTAGAACGCCCCTGCGTTCAATCCCCGGTACCGCAAAAAAAAAAAAAAAGAAAGAAAGTAACCTGATGATGATCAGTTTTTTTTGTTTTTTTTTTTTTGCGGTACCAGGGATTGAACCCAGGGGCGTTCTACCTCCGCGCTATACCCCCAGCCCTATTTTTTATACTTTATTTTGAAACCGGGTCTCACGAAGTTGCGGAGGGCCTCACTCAGTAGAGAGAGCGAGAGCAAGCGAGAGAGAGCGAGAGTGAGCTGAGGCTGGCCGCGAACCCGGATCCTCCGGTCTCCGCCTCCCAAAGTACTGGGATTACAAGCGTGCGCCACCACGCCCGGCATGATGATCAGTTTTTTCTTAGCCTATTTCTTTGTTCCCACTTTACAAAACCCACTGTTCTGCTATTGACCAGCTGAAGCTCTTGTTCTATTTTATATAATGCAGCTGCCCAGTTCATAAATCACAACATAAAAGCCAACTAGATCTCTAAGTAAATTTGTTGTGATCTTCACTTTCAACAGGGTACATGAAGAAATTTCTATCTCCTCCCACTGCCCCATCTGCACTGCAGGATTCTGTGGCAAGGGCACCCCTAACTCAGGGGCACCCCTAAATATTTTTGTTTACTGAGTAAACATTTTTGCTTTGCTGAAAATCTGCTGACTTTGCTCCTTTTTGTTTGAAATCTCACACAAGCTAGTGCGTGTGTGTGTGTGTGTGTGTGTGTGTGTGTGTATGTTAGTTACTGGGGATTGAACCCAGAGGCATTCTACCTCTGAACTACAGAACCCTGGTTTTGTTTGTTTGTTTGTTTGTTTGTTTTTGTTTTGAAACAGGGTTTCACTAGGTTGATGAGAGTCTCACTATTTGCTGAGGCTGTCCTCAAACCTGGGATCCTCCTGTCTCAGCCTCCCAGGTACTGGGATTACAGGTGTGCACCACCATACCCAGCTAACTATTGTCTTTAATCAGCTTTAATCTGTCAAATTTAAGCAATTAGGAGACCTCTTGTGAGTCTCCTCTTCTTAGGGCCAAGAGCCCCACACAAAGAAGGTGCCCCCTTTGGTTTTCTTTCGTGTGTATGTGTGTGTGTGTGTGTGTGTGTGTGTGTGTGTATGTATGGTACTGGGAATTGAACCCAGGGGAATTCTACCTCCAAGCTACACCCCCTGCCCTATTTGATTTTTATTTTTAAACAGGGTCTTGCTAGGTTGAATAGAGTCTCACTACTTACTTGCTGAGGCTGACGTTGAACCTGCGATCCTCCTGTCTCAGCCTCCCAAGTACTAAGATTACAGGCATGTGCCACCACGCCCAGCTCCCCTTTGGTTTTCTAAAGGCTCAGAAAGGGAAGGAGGGCGACCCTGTCCCACTTCCTGTTATCCATTGTCTCCACTGTCCCCAGCCTCCAAAGTTCTCACTGGCTCCCCTGGGCAGTGTCCTCAAGGATACCAGATCTTCCCAGGAATTTAGGAGGGTGGAAACCCAGGATAAGTATTAAGTATTAATAACTAGGGCTGGAGTGTACCTCAATGATAGAGTGCATGTTTAGCCTGCCTGAGGCCCTGGGCTTGATTTCTCAGCACCAAAAATAGAAACAAACAAACAATACTTGTGCTGGTTTGCAGATATGTTATTTAACTTAAGAAGCTGGGGTTTCCAAAAGTGCAAGGCAAATTTATATCCAATGTACAAATTGAGCTTTATCCCTGAGTTTCATCAAGTAGTAATTTGATGGATTTTGCAAAGCCAATGTATAAACACCCTGATTCCTCTCTATTTTTCTCAAAAGTCCTGTCTCCTGCAGCCCTAATGTCTTGGGCCTGGGCTCATTGTTCCCTCTGGGCAGTAAGGTCAATTCTAGTTTTTACCTCTGAGGCCCATTTTAGCCAGGTGGCAGAGACCTGGAGCTCACTGTAGGTCACTCCCTGGCATGATGGCTGGACCCGCATCGCATCTGTGGTTGTTTTTGCCCAGAGTGACCCCCCTTCTCCATCTAGTGAAACACTGCTCCCTCTCTAAGTTCCTGCTCAAACCTCCCCTGAATTCCAGTTTCAGAGGGCTAAAACCCCACAAGCCCTTGCTTGACGGAGGTTTCACCACCATCTGCTGGGAAGCCACTAAAAGAGGAGCTTACAATTATAAATATGTTATCTTTTTGCAGCTCAGAAGCATCTCTCAAGGACCCGAGAGCCATCAAAAGAATAAGACCCAGCCTCCAAGACTCCTTGGGAGGACAGAATCCTAACTTGATAATTACCAACCAACAAACACAGCTGGCCTGGTCTCATTTACACTCACCAATCCTTTGTGCTTTTTTCTTCTCTGATTCTGAGCCCCCATGCTCCCCCTTAGTTACTTTCTTTTCATTGGCTTTAAAAGTCACTAATTCTGGAGGTCTCACAGCTGAGATCTATATTATTAGTCTCCCACCGGCTCTGCTATAGGTAACACCTCTGATATATGGGTTATGATGGTAATAGTTGCCTAGGTTACTTGAAGGCCATTTTTTGTTAAAACTACTGACTCTTCACTTGGGCCCACTCAAATGTCCCATAGTAGCGTTTTGACATCAGGAGGCCAAAAACTCCACCCTTAGATCATGCTAATGTGTCCCTTAAAAAGCCATAAAGTTTGATTAAGTATTTGTAGACCACTAATGACTTCACTTTTCCCCATGCTTCAAACTACTACCCTGCCCCCCAGCCCGTGTGTGTGTGTGTGTGTGTGTGTGTGTGTGTGTGTGTGTGTGTCATTGGGGATTGATCCCAGGGGCATTACACCTCTGAGCCACATCACCAGCCCTATTTTATTTATTTATTTTGAAACAGGGATTGGCTAAGTTGCTGAGGGCCTTGCTACACTGCTGAGGCTGGCCTCAAACCTGTGATCCTCCTGTCTCAATCTCCCAAATACTGGGACTACAGGCGTGCACCACCATGCCTGGCCCACCCTGCTTCTTTATCCTATAAATATCTTCAAACCCTCTCCTCAGGGAGGTGGATTTGAGACTTGGGTCTCCTACCTCCATGCTTGACCAACTTGCAAATAAACTCTCTCCTGCAAAACACGTTGTTAATGTGACTGGCATACTGTACAGCATGCAAAACAGGCATGGTTTGGTAACAGGCCTGCTATGAAAATGGAGGCCACAGAGGTCAAGCTCTGGGTACAGGCTTGATACAGACCAGGCATCTGATCCAAGACAGTTCTGATTGTCACTGTCATCCCTGGCTCCCTGCCCCCTTGAGGAATCCATCCCTTCCCCCCAACTCCCTCTGCCTCTTACAAGTTCTCACATGGCTGCACAGTTAATGGCACGCTCATCTCTCTCCTCCACTGAACCCCAAACTTCCTGAGGGCACTGCCCTTGTCTGGGTATTCTTTGGGGCCCCATACCTAGCTCTGGGCTTTACCCTTAATGGGCTCCATGTGTATTTGCCAATAAATCTTCCTATGTTCCAGGCTCCAGACACTGCTGTTTGGTGGGTTGTTAGGACATTGTGATAAATTAAAATTCATATTATGATGTGGCTATAGAAAAAGTCTGTGCTTCTAGTGACATCATGTCGACTGGCAACACCAAGATCATTAGTATTGTTTACTTCAGGACAGTGTCCTTGGCCTGGACACATGCGGGGAAAGTGGTCCAGGGCCCCACTGAGTGAGTCACTGTAGCCTTTAGAAACTGCCTTCCATGGGGAGGAGACTGTCAGCCGGTGTAGACTGTCACAGTCTGTCCCTTGGGACACAGTTGTGTTTCATTCATCCTACTGTCCCAGTGTCTCAGTAAATATTTTTGGATAAATGAATGAATACCTTTGAAAACTAGAGTTGCTGCTGGGAACAAGAAGCTAAATAAATAATAAAATCCAGATCTCCTATCTCCCTGCTGATTGAAGAGAGCAGGCTCCAATGAGGCAAAGTTCTGGAATGGTCCGTAGGTCTCAGACACACTCCATCCTCCCGCAGGCCTCTGAGCCCTCAAACACACCATTCCCTCTTGCAGGAAAGCCCTTTGTGTGTCTATCTGGCGACCTCCTACATTTTGTCCAGGACACCACTTACAACACCTTCTCCATCCAATCTTCTTCCTGCAATAGAGGTCTGGGGCCCTCCCTTGAGAGTTTTTCTGAGTCTACACTGGCCATGTGCACAAGTTCAAGGCAGCCTAGGGCAAGCAGGAGGAAGTGGCAGAGAGGCCCTATCTCTGTACCTTCAGTAACAAGGTCCACAGATATGGAGGGAATGTGTGTGCCAGGTCAAATCAATCTTTCAAGGGGTCTTGTCGCTGGTGTGACAGGGCACAAGATGCAGAATAGAGCATAGGGAAGAGTAGGGTGGACAGCAGGTGGCTGAGAATCAGGAGTAGAATTTTTAAGGCAGAAAATACTGTGCAAACAAACCTAGGGCCAGTCTTTCTGCCTGGATGCCTCTGAGCAGCATCTAGAATATACACCACGGATCAGAAGACATGGGCTTTTGGAGACTGGAGACTCAGTCCACTCCCCTCCCCCCACTCCATCACTCACAAGCAGAATCTTAAGCAAATCATCCGGCTTCTCTCAATTTAGTTTTAGCTATAAAACAGTCTCCCTGGCAGCTGGAACTAGATTCATTCCTAGCCACTTGGCTGGAAGATGTGAGCAACTCAGCGGGGTAGGATCCTTAGGGACCCCTCCCAGGCCTCTCGGGAGTTCCCTGGTGACCCTGGAGAAAGGAGATTCCCACGCTGGACGGTTCCACTTCGCGTCTAGTCTCTGGCATAGTTCAAGTCAACCTCTCAAAATGATTTACAGAACGCTCTAATACCCACGATGATGCATCGTCCCATCAGCCCCTGTTACAAATAAAGAGGCCAAGCCAGGCATGGTGGCGCACAGTTGTAATCCCAGTATTTGGGAGGCAGAGACAGGAGGATCGCAGGTTCGCGGCCAGCCTCAGCAACTTAGTGAGGCCCTCTGCAACTTCTTGAGTCCCTGTTTCAAAATAAAGAATAAAATAGGGCTAGGGGGTGTAGCTCGGAGGTAGAATGCCCCTGGGTTCAATCCCCAGTACAAAAAAAAAAAAAAAGAGGCCGAGGCGTGGGGCGTAGCTCAGCCCTACAGCGTTTGCCTAGCACGTGCGAGACCTTGGGTTCCATCCTCAGCACCGAAAAAAAGGCGGAGAGTCCTGATCCCGGACTCGCCAGTCGCCCGGTGGGTACCAGCGACCCAGCCGCTGACCGTGCAGAGTGCCCGCGGCTCTGCGCGCTGCCGGGGGCGGGGCGAGCGGGCGCGGGGCGGGGCCTGATGCGTCACGTGAGGCGTAGCCCGGAAGCGCTCGAGAGCGAGACCCCCGGGTGACCCGTCGGGAGCTGCTGATTCGAGCGGGGCCCAGCGTCTGCCACCATGGCCTGGACCAGGTACCAGCTGTTCCTGGCCGGGCTCATGCTCGTCACCGGCTCCATCAACACGCTCTCGGCAAAGTGAGTCTGGGTCCGGCGTGGTCCTCCTGGGCCTCGGGCGCCGGCGACCCCGCGCCCTCCCCCGCCTGGGCTCCGCCTCTGGCTTCACCCACTTTCCCACTTGCTCCGGTCGGTTCACCCTGTTTATGGGCCATCCAAAGGGTGCGAGGCCCAGGGAAATGCGGGGACCCGAGCCCCGGCTTTGATTCGGAGTCAGTTCTCGTCCCCGCGCCTCAGTTTCCTTATCTCTGAACCGAAGGGTTGGACCAGTTCCTCTTCGCGGCCTTCCAGTGCTGCGGTTGGAGCCTGAGCCCCGCCCTCCAGGAGCCGGGGCTGGCGGAGGAGGCTCCAGGACTTGGGCATCCGAGCTGCTCTCGCTGCTGGCCTAGCCGTGCGGGCGACCAGTGAGCGTCAAGGGCAGGGGCAGCGGAGACAGGGTGCCCGTGGGCCGCTCATGGAAGAGGGGTTACAGCTGCACCTTGAGGCTTAGATGGGGTTCTGCATGTGGCAGAGACTTGGAGGAAGGAACATGCCAGATCAAGTGGTTGGTAACCAGCACCCAATGCCCAGGCTGGATTTCATCCCAAAATCAGAGAGGGACTGTTGAGCTGAGGAATGACGTGTTGAAAGTGATATGATTGGCACTATCCGGAGCATGAAAGGGAGGGAAGGGGGAGGGAATAGGGTGGAATTGGAGGGAGGGCTAAATGAGCAATGTGTGCATGTATGATGTTGATACCCTGACATATATCAAAATGCATAATTACAATGCACCAATAAATGAACATAAAAAAAGAAAGTGATATGATTGAAAAAAGAATCAATTTGATCCAACTAGCAGCCTCCTTGAAGAGCAGTTCCAGGCAGAGCAAACGACTTTATGGCTGCTGCTAGCAGGTGCCAGCGACTAGGAGATGGTAATGAGATGGGAAAGGAAGGGGCAGGTGTAGAGAGGGTGCAGAATGCAGCCACAGGTAACCTGAAGGATCAAGCGTTTCTCCCTGGGAGAAGTGTCAGCAAGGGAGGGCAGGCAGGCAGTTGAGCTCTGGTGCACGGACTAGTCCCTAGGAGGCTGGGGACTGAGGACCCAGGACAGTCATGAAGCTGAGGGATCAGTCATAGCCTCCTCTCTGCCATGGACAGGAAAGCCATTCCTTCATTTAGCAGTTCTTTGCTGCTTTCTCTGCCTACACCACTGGACAGGGCCTTGCTTCCCTTTCTATTCACCATCTAAAAGCCACAGTGCCCTGAGCCTGGCCTCTGAACTGATTCCAAGGTGCACACAGGGTAAAATGGACAGTGGTCCTTGCCCAGCCAGGCCTTACTTCCACCTGGACCTTGCCAGGCTCCAGAGTCAGGGCACTCAGTAAGGTGACTCCCAGTGGAAGCGCTCCCACCCTCTGGGCTGTGCTTCAGGTCCCCTAGGTTTTCTGTGGGGCTCCACGCCTTGAGAAAGTGACGGTGAGCCTTCTGAGGGCCGTGGCTGTTTCTTACTCTTTTTTGTTTGTTTTTACGGTGCTGGAGATCAAACTCAGGGCCTCATGCATGTAAGGCAAACATTCTACCACTGAGCTACAGACCCAGCCCTCTTATTCATTTCTGAGGCATTTGTATCTAGCATACTCCACCAGTGATGTGAGATGCTTCAAAAGAAAGCCTAAAAGCTGGCTGAGCGTGGCACACGCCTGTAATCCCAGTACTTGGGAGGCTGAGACAGGAGGATTGCAGGTTCACAGCCAGCCTCAGCAATCTAGCAAGGCTTTCAGCAACTTAGACCCCATTTCCAAATAAAAATAAAATAGGACTGGGGGTGTAGCTTGGAGGTATAATGCCTCTAGGTTCAATCCCCAGCACCACAAAAAAACAGAGTGCGTGCGAGTGGGAGCGTGCAAGCCTGTGAGAACAGTATTCACTTCATCAGTCTAGTGTAAGGTACCTGCAGTGTGGAAGGGAAGAAGGCAGAAGTGACCAAGAGAAGGCCCCTGCCTTTGAGATGCTTACAGTCTGAGATGGAAGAGACAAATGTGTACACACATGGCAGTCACCCCCTTCCCTGAAGCAGGGCAGTGTGTGGAGCTCTGGGTGGGGCCCACCTGTCTCTCTGACTCACCTCTGACCAGCTATGACTCCTGGAGAACTGCTGGCCTCCTGGGCCCCGCAGCTTCTTGGAAGTCATACCTCATGCTGAGAGGCCTTAGCTACAAAGGGGCCCAAGCTGGGGGCTCCCCTCTCAGTCAGGATCTGAACACAGAACAAGTCTTCCATCCAGTGTTGCACCAGCCAAGGTCTCACTCAAGTCCTCAGAGAATGGCTATCAGTCTGCCAGACTGCTGTCCCCAAAGAGAGTCTAAATGGCCATTGTGCTAACTCAGCTCCTTCCCTAAAAAGCTCCAAACCAGTCAGGTAGGAAGTCAGGGGATCTTCGGTTGCAGGAGGCATCACCCTTGGAGGCTGCCTGAGAGTCAGGAAAGAGGCTCCCAGGTGAGAGACCTAACCTTTGGTCCTGTCCGCTGCTCTGTAACCTGGTGTGGGCCCTCCAGGGGTTCTCCACCCTGAGAAGGGCCCCAGACTTGGACCTTAAGTAATATTCTGAGGCCAAACTATGAGAAGGATACTCTAAGAAAGAATGAGGGGGCGGCCGGGTGTGGTGGCGCACGCTTGTAATCCCAGTACTTGGGAGGCGGAGTCTGGAGGATCCCTGTTGGGGGCCAGCCTCAGCTACTTAGTGAGGCCCTCCGCAACTTCGTGAGACCCGGTTTCAAAATAAAGTATAAAAATAGGGCCGGGGCTGTAGCTCGGAGGTAGAACGCCCCTGGGTTCAATCTCCGGTACCGCAAATAAAAAAAAAGAAAAGAAAGAATGAGGGGGAGTAGGACACACACCCTGGTATGAATTACTTATTTGAATCACATTTTAACCTGCAGTTTCCATCAGATACGGACAGACAAGCATGAGATCGCCATTAGTGTAGCCAGCCAAGACTGAGAGCAGGAGACCTACCAAGTGCCAGGCCCCACTCTGGCCACCTTTCATGCGAACCCAGTGATCCTCAGAACCACCCAGTGAGGTAGATAAACTCATTTTCCCTGGATAAGAAAATGGAGGTACAGTAAGTTCAACTCACCTACCGGTGGCAGAGTTTATGTCTGAGTCAAGGTGATCTGGCTCTATAATCTGTTCTCTTAACCACCAATGCGGGCTGAGTCTGAGAACTTCTCCAGTCATTTTTTGGGTGTGTTTGAAATTCTTAGAAACAGAAATCACCCAGTCTAATCCCCACAATTTACAGGGAAGGCCGCAACAGAAGTTTCTTTTTGTGACTCGGCTGGTTGGTGTCAGAATGGGGACTAGCACCCAGGCCTTAGGACTTTAGTCCTGCCCTCTTCGTTAGGATCATAGCACCCCAAAATCCCACCTCTTAGGCTTTTCTCTCTTACCTCCCCAGACAAGGACAGATGAGCCTGTGTCCAGGGAAGGTGTGATCCTGTGAGTGGCATCTCTCCCAGCCCTCAGGGAGCCCTCCCCTGGGACTGGGCGGCGGGCTCTGCCTGGACCAGGGAATCCTGCCGCCATCCTGCTCGCCTTGCCTCAGGGGCTGAAAGCCACTCAAGGTTCAGATTGAGGACCTCTGGCGGCTCTTGCAAGGCCCCAGCCTGTAAAAGGAGCATGATGCTTCCCTCTGTGGGTTCTGAGGACTAGGCACGTGCCACCTGCTGTGCTGGGACCACAGGTCAACTCCCCTGCCTGCTCAGCAAGGTTTTGGAAGGCTGCAGCGAGATGTCACATGCCTGGGAGGAAAAGCCACCAGTCAGGCTGGCCCTTTGGCCCCTCCCTGGGTCTTGGCAAAGGGCCCCTCCTGGGAAGTGGCTGCTTCTCCTTTCCATGGATATTTTCTCACCCCTCACCAGCATCTTCTGAGACCAAACCATTACTGTCTGAACTTGTGTCTGTGGTAGAGCGGTGCCCATTTCAGAGCCCCTTCCTCCTCAGTCTTGCTGGGTTCTGCATCTGAAGAGCCAGGATCAAGCATGCTTATTAAGTCATAGCTCCCTCCCAAGCTCTGCAGGCTGAAGGACGCACCCAGCCAGGGAAGACTTACGGGTCTGACTTCCCTTTGTCCCTGGTTCAGGGCCCTTGCCTGGGACCACCAGACCTGTTTGGAGAGAGGCTTTCTCTGTCCTTTCCATGCCAGCTCCAACTGTTGTTCTTGGCCCCTGCCCTTGGACTCCTCAAACTGGCTTGGGATAGTTGCTTTAAAGGAGTTATGGGGGCAGCTTGGGGAAGCCTTAAGCCAGGAGGGTGGTAGAGTGGAAAGAGCATGAGGCTTGGAAGCTGTGGCCTGAGATGAGTCCCTGGGCCTCTCTGAGCCTCAGTTTCTTCATCTGTAAAATGGACATGATAATCCTTGCTCTACCTTCTTCTCAGACACTGTAGAATGTACTGAGGAAGGTTGTCTGATCCAGAGATGAGAGGGCTCATTGTCATTTGTCCTCTCCAAGCTGGGACACGCAGAGAGTGGAGAATCTCTGGTCCTTCTCTGGATCCCTCTTCTATAGATCCCTTGGCAGGAGGTAGAAGCTGACTCACTGGGCTTGACAAGCTGGGGATGCAGGAGGAAACGGCAGAGATTCTGCGGGAATGGACACGCAGCCAGTTGGCCTGGGACGGCCACATAAGCCACTTCCTCAGTCTCTGCCTGCCACCCTGGCTGAGCTTTGTGTGTGGGCAGAGCCTGCCGGGCATGAGTCACCACCCAGCAAAGATTGCCCACTCCCTAGCCTGCCTGTCACATGTAGGGAACCCTCAAAGGGGCCAGTCTCTGCTAACAGAGGGTCCTTCCTTATGGGGCCTCAGCCTGTACCCCAGAATACAGTGTCTACAGAAAATAGAAGCCCATCTGCAGGGCCCCCTCTCCTCACCCCACCAAAGGAGCAGGAAGTCTGGAGTAAGAAGGTTATGGAAGAACTTCACAGGTTGGGGACAGGGCATAGAACTGGATGTTGTCATTCCTGGTCCTAGCCCTGCTTGGCATGTGACAAGCCCTATGTCCCTCAAGCCCTCACTGGCCCTAGGTTCCTCATCTGTCAAATAAGGAGTTTCATGAGATGATGGCCAAGTTTCTTCTGTTTCCGCATTCTTTGGCTCTGTGACACTGCAAGGCCAGTGGCCTGAGGCTCCTCCAGCTGCCTCTGCCTCAGCCAGCAGGGCAGGTTCCACAGCATGGATGCTCTTCCAGAAACTTTAAGGCTGGAGCAGAGCTGAGACACACCGACCCCAACACAAGGGGAGGCGGCTCAGCACATTGAGGGGAAAGAGGGAGAAGGGACAGAAAATGGTTTACGGAGTACCTGTGGGGCGAATGCTGTGTAGTGCTGTTGACGGTTCATCGGTGTTTCCTGATTATCCCTGCAACTTGTCCAGCCTGGGTGAGTCAAGACAGCTTTCCGTGCGTTCTGCTGCCTCTCCCGAGTGTGAACTCGAGCAGTTTGACCCCAGATCTGCAGGTTGTTAACTGTGTGAGCCGCAACTGTGCTCTGCGCCCCAAGCCTGGAGTCCCCCTCTGTAAGATGCAGGTCCTTGTAAGGCTTAACCAGGACAGCCCACAGGAGATGCTCAGCACAGGCTTGAAACGAAGCAGTGCTCAGTGAATTGTCCATTGAAAAAACATGTTTGTGAAGCTCTGTCAAGCAGCAAAGTGCTCTCCTGCCTTAGGGGTCTTGGCTGGCTAACCCAGGCACACTGAGGTTAGATTTTGGCTCTTGCCTGTGAGACCTGGGGGTCCTTCTGAGCCTGCACAGTGAAAGCCTGACTCACACCCCAGTGTGCCTGCAGGCCCGAGCCTCTCTGTCCTGAAGAGACAGACTGGGCAGGGCAGCCTGTGCAGCAGATACCCGACCCCTCAGGCTGCTGGGCTCTTAGATACAAAGCGATTCTGTTTCCCCAGTGGGATCCCCGCCAGCCCAGCCTGTCCAGGCAGACCTAGCCTTGGAGAAAGTCCAGACAACAACCCTTGGGGAGAAATTGGGAGCTGAGCCCAGCCTCGCAGCCACTCCTATAAATGCCCACTCCAGGGGAAGGGCCAGGCTCAAACAGGTTTCCCCTCTGGCCCAGCCTGTTCCACTCAGACCTGGTGGGATATGGGACGCAGGGAGACATGACCTTTGGTCTGTAGTACCTGGCCTGTTTGCTGGGTGGGGTCTGGAAGTCTCATTCATTCAACAAAAAACATAGAACTTCTGTTTCTGTTTTTGGTACTAGGGATTGCACCCAAAGGCATTCTGCCTCCAAGCCCCACACCCAGCTCTATTTATTTTTTATTTTGAAGCAGAGTCTCACTAAGTTGCTGATACTGGCCTTGAACCTGTGATCCTCCTGTCTCAGCCTCCCAAGTACTGGGATTACAGGTATGCGCCGCCACACCTGGCAAAATGTTGAACTTCTGCATAGCAATGTTTCAGGAGCAGGGAGATGAGAATTGTGGAAGGACTGGATGCTCAGACAACAGTGAACATGGAAACAGAACATTCAATGGAAGTGTGTTGTCATTACTATAATCTACATGGGTAGTAACCCAGGCTGAGTTCCAGGCAGTAGCACCACTGCTATTCTGGGGAACTTCTTTGGATGTAGCACCACAATGAGAAAGTGGCTTCCATATCTGCCATACCTACCCCCAAAAAAGTGCTTCCACTAAAGGTTTCTGGTTGGCCTTCGTGGACTTGCTGCACCTCTCTTGTCCCCCCTGGAGGATCCCTGGCAGTTCCCATCTCTGACCTGTGCACTTGCTCGGGGCAGTTGACTCTGCGCCCTTGGTAAAGCTTGGTCCTTCACTCGTTCTCGCTTCTCCCTTTCACTCAGTTGCCTCCCCCAGAGGCCTCTGCTTAAGCAGGCCTGCCTGGGTTAGTTATGCAGTGGTCTTGGCCTTCACCCACATGCCCTGTCCTGTCTTACCCTGCCCAGGGACCCAGTACCATAACCAACAGCAAATCAGGCGGAAATGAGACCCCAAAGAGTGGGGGTTTCTGTTCCGTAGTGGAGGATTCTTCACCACATTGGTACAGGGACTGATTATAGCCTTGTCTCCTGGCCTGGCCAGTCTCCAGGCTTCTCTCTGCCTTTAACCTGTCATGCCAGAACTTCTCCCCTCCCTTCAGCTCTCCTTTGACCTCGCTCTCACCTCATTCCCAAGAACCACAAGCCCTCCCGACTGCCCCCTTTCTCCATCCCTCCGGGAGTAGGTGGGTTCTCCCCCTGGGTGAGGTTTGCTGTCACCCTGTTTCCTTCCCTCACCCTGAGATGTGTTCAGATCTCTGATTGATGTGGTCTGTGCTTCCCTCACGGTTTCCCCACGGTTGCCTGACTGGGAATTCCACCACCACCTAGCTGGCCCTCCCCACTGCCAGGGTCCAGGCATGATGCCCTCGCCCTGGGCTGTGGGAAGGAGTTCCCGGTTTCCCTATGCAAACTCAGGGACACAGGGAAGCCAGGGCCGCTGGGCAGGATCTTTGTCAAAACCAGACCCTAACTGCTTGGCACAACCATTAGCCGGTGCTCTGAGGCACTTTGGGGGAGGCACAGAAAGCAGAAAGCTGCCCTGCCCTCCGGGAGCTCAGGCTTGTTGTAGGTAAGCCTGGAGCCTGGGACAGCGCACTATGGTGTGACTGCTCTGGAAGGACATTTCAAGAAAAGATAAGAAGTCACAAGCCTTGCACTAAAGAGATATCTGCTGTCTGCATGTGGGTGCTTGGTGGGGGCAGATCACGGCCCACAGGGAGCAGCTCCAGGTCTGCGTTGACTACAGTCCGCAGGCACTGTGGCTGATGCAATCAGAGCTCTGTCAACTGACCCAGGATGTCCACCACGAGCGAGGGGCCACCGTTTGCCAGTCTCTGTCACTGCCAAATCACATGCTTGGCTCTGGGCCTGCGTGCTTCCAGAAGGCAGCAGGCAGAGGAACGAAAGGTCGGGAAGGGCTGGACTGTTTAGCCAGGAGATGAGAAGATTCCAATCGGAAAATCTTCATATAGCTGAAGGGCTTTCAAGAGTAGACTGGACTCTGGAGACAAAACAGCCCAGCAAAAATAAAATTCAGGAGAGGGAGCTTTTGTGCACAGATGGAAGATAATTCAGAATGCCTGTGGTAGCTGCCCGAAACGCTGTGCTGTGAAGGATTCTGGGCTCGGTGGGGAAGAGTGTTGTAATCCGTTCTCGTTCTCGCAGTCCCCCGTGGTGCTCCCTGGGACATGGATCCACAACTGCACTGCATTTGCCGCCTGCTTTAGGGTCAGCTTTAGAAGCCAGGCTCTATGAAGACTGTTGGGTGAGCCAAGCATAGTGGTGCACACCTGTAACCCCAGCTACTCAGAAGGCTGAGGCAGGAGGATCTCAAGTTCAAAGCTTGCCTGGGCAACTTAGGGAGACCCTGTCTCAAGATAAAATAAACAAAATAGCTGGGAATGTAGTTCAGTGGTAGAGTACCCCTAGGTGCGGTGATCAGTACTGAAGAAAAAGAATCAGGTGGTCATCTATCTCCCAGGGCCCAAGTACCTCTAGACCAGAGGCCCTTGACCCTTTTTGTGCCGTGAGCCCCTTGGACCACCTGCTGTAACCTATGGATCTCAGTAATGTTTTGAAACATGCAAATAAGAGACCAGGGATTACAAAAGGAGCAATTAAATTGAAATAAAATTACCAAACACTAAAAAGAAAATTCATGATATAGTACTATGTACACATATATATTTCTTAATACATTAAATTTCAAGTAGAGGTCTAATTACTGTAATTTTGATGCATAATGAATATAAATGATACTTCATCATATATATAGTGACTCTAATGTGATAATGGGAATATCTGATTTCTGTGAGTTTCTAAGGCTCGATACTGCAGTCCCATGTTCATAAATTGAGGAAATGCCAGGTTAAAACCCTTTGCTGTGGAGACTGGGCCCTTTAAGAGGGAACCGTGGCTGGAGCCAAATCTTCAAGCCTAGACCTCTTGGCACTGAGAAGAGGGAGCCCCTCCACAGATGCCAGGCTGGTGGAGAGCCCCGCCATGCTGCCAGGGTCTCACCATCCCTCTCTCTACTGCAGGTGGGCGGACAACTTCAAGGCAGAGGGCTGCGGAGGGAGCAAGGAGCACAGCTTCCAGCATCCCTTCCTCCAGGTACTGCTGCGGCCCAGGCTGTCTCCTGGCTTAGGGGTGGAGTGCCCCTGCTCCCTAAAGAGCCACCTACCTCTCTTTCCCCTCCCCTAGAACAGGGCCAGGGTCTGAGGGGCCCCTGGAAGGGGGCAGAGGGCAGTCCTCTGGGAGGTCTCTGTGAGTCCTGGCAAATGGTCACACCTTCACCGCATCCAGTCAGGACATGTGGGAAGCATCAGCCCCGGTGGCAAAAGCCTGTTCCATCCACCAGACCCAGACCCCCACTGGGACAGGGTGGACCCCATCAATGGAAGACACCCCAGATTTTCGCCCCAGCTCTTTCAGCAACTTGCTTTGTGACCTTTCCTGAGACTTTGAACCTCCCTGGGCCTCAGTTTCTTCATCTGGGACTGGACGAGGGGTTGGCCTGGACAGGTGGTCTTCACACAAGGTAGCGTGCCTTAGGGCTTCCACCGAGATACTCAGGGGGTTGGGGCTGACCTGGGAGGCTGGCTGGCTTCCCACGGCAGCTCTGCTTTTGTCTGTTTGACGGGTTGAGGTCTAGGGAAGTTCTTATTTGAAGAAAGGTCGCATTAAAAAAAAAAAACTGTGCTGCTGAGGATGGCCCCTGAGGTCCCCCAAGTGCTGAGTCTGCAGGTTCTCTTTCCTGTAGGCAGTGGGCATGTTCCTGGGAGAGTTCTCCTGCCTGGTCGCCTTCTTCCTGCTCCAGTGCAGAGCCGCAGGGCAATCAGATGCCAGTGTGGACCCCCAGCAGCCTTTCAACCCCCTTCTTTTCCTGCCCCCAGCCCTCTGTGACATGACGGGGACCAGCATCATGTACGTGGGTGAGTAGCCAGGCCAGGCTGAGAAGGGCTCAGCGAAGGCCACACTCTGTCACCGGTGACACGGCTGCCCCCACGTGGCCATTCTTCCACAGACTTCACACGCACTTGCAGGCAACCAAGATTCACTGTGTGCTCAGCTTGTCTCCAGACCTGGGGGCCCTCAGTGTCAGCCAGCCTTTGCCCTCAGGAGCTAACAGTCATGTCTCTCCTCTTCTAGCCCTGAACATGACCAACGCCTCCAGCTTCCAGATGCTGCGGGGCTCAGTGATCATATTCACAGGCCTGTTCTCGGTGGCCTTCCTGGGCCGGAGGCTGGTGCTGAGCCAGTGGCTGGGCATCCTGGCCACCATCGCAGGGCTGGTGATCGTGGGCCTGGCCGACCTCATGAGCAAGAATGACAGTCAGCACAAGCTCAGCGAAGTGATCACAGGTGTGGCCTGGGGCGGGGAGGGGCTGCCTGTCCTGTCCTGTCCTGTCCTGTCCTCCCCTCTGGGGCCCGGCACAGGCATCCCACAGACTTGCACAACCTCTGCCATATGCAGGCCCTAGGTAGGACACCCTCCTGCTCTTGAGGGGTCAGAGGGTGTGCAGGGGAGACCAGAGAAGGGTGTGGCTACACCAAGGAGGAGTGGGGGTGCCTTGCCCTGTGATTCATAAACATACGTACAAACTGCTGGCCTGGGAGAGGAATGGAAGGACTGCTCATAGAGCACTCCCACATGCCCAGACTGGCACTGAGCACTGTGCCTTCCTCATCACAATAACCCTGCCAATCTCCAAAGGGAACCATCGCAACCCATTTTACAATGACGTGCCACCCTGGGTCACTCAGAGACAAGATTAAACTAGAAACGTCTATTTCAAGCCTGTTGCTCCTCAAAAGACCTGCTTACCCATGGTGCAGTGCTCAGGCCCAGGCAGGTCTCTGGACCTTCTGGAGCCTTGGCCTACCCTTCAGGGACCAGGGAGTGAGGCATGGGCAGTTGTGACTGTGCCTTGTGAACTATATGGGCCCCCCAAAGTGAGGAGCTGATATGTTGTTCTATCCCTGGGGCCTCCTGTCACCCCCACAACCCTAGTCCATGTGGCCCTGGTTTCACCTGGCCTCCTTTCCTCAGGGGACCTGTTGATCATCATGGCCCAGATCGTTATCGCCATCCAGATGGTGCTAGAGGAGAAGTTCGTCTACAAACACAACGTGCACCCACTCCGGGCAGTGGGCACTGAGGGTGCGTGTGGGCACAGGGGCCTGGGAGGAGTGGCTAGACGGGAGGACGTGCTGGGGGGCAGCATTTGGTGTGGACTACACATAGGGCAGATACCAGCAACCATTAGGGGGTGAGCCTCCTGCCCCCACACCTTCCTCCTTCACCTATTGTGAGGTTACATCCTCTGACACCTGCCATGCCAGGCTAGGAGGGGCCCAGGACAAAGATGAGCAAGACACAAGCCCCTCTCTAGAGGAGATGACCAACAAGAAGAAAGGCCAGGCAGTGCACTTGAACTTGGACCACTCATGCTCAAATGAGGTCTCATTTGCCAAGCAAGTCTCAGTCTCTTGGGGCAGGGAAGGTGGTACCTGAGCCATAAATTCCAGTAGGCAAGAGTAGGGAAGAAGGGAGCCGAGCGTGGTGGCGCACGCTTGTAATCCCAGTACTTTGGGAGGCGGAGACCGGAGGATCCGGGTTCGCGGCCAGCCTCAGCTCTCTCGCGCTCTCTCTCTGTCTCTCTGTCTCTCTCTCTCTCCTTAGTGAGGCCGTCCGCAACTTCGTGAGACCCAGTTTCAAAATAAAGTATAAAAAATAGGGCCGGGGAGTAGCGCGGAGGTAGAACGCCCCTGCGTTCAATCCCTGGTACCACAAAAAAAAAAAAAGAAAAAGTAGGGAAGAAGGAATTCCCAACAGGGCAAAGGGCTGGGGAGCTGGATGTGACTTTGGAAACCAGTGTGGAAAAATTTGAGTGCAATGTAAGTTTGATGTTGGGGAAATAAATCAGGAATTCAGTAAATCAAGGTCATCTCATGGAGAACCTTGGTATCAGGCAGGTGGATTTGGACTAAATGACAGGCAGGAGGAACCACCAAAAATTTTTGAACCAGGAAGCAACTGTCAAAATTATGCTTTAAGAATATTAGATTGGAGCCAGTGGGGTGGTGATCGCCTGTTAATTTCAGTTCTTGGGAGGCTGAGATAGGAGGATCACAGCCTCAGCAACTTATTGAGACTCTATTTCAAAATAAAAAGTAAAATAGGGCTGAGTGTGTGGCTCAGAGGTGGAACACCCCTGGGTTCAATCCTCAGTTCAAAAAAAGCAAGCAAGCAAGCAAGCAAGAAAAGAAGATTAATGAATGTTAAAAAAAAATACAAAATGAGCAAAGTGGATTAGAGCTGTGCTACCCATGGACAAGTGCCTGTCGGGGGCTGTTTGTATCTAGCCAGTGAGAGAGCAGAGGAGCTAATGGCAGGTGTAAATCAGCTATACCCTGAAGCATGCTATTTGTGTCCACTCATTTTTATTTTCTAGCAAGACTCTGAATGAAGCAGTGCACTAACTTACATTCTGGCATAGCTCCTTATCAGAGACCAATCACATGCCGAATTAAAGAGCTGTGTTATCCCAAACATATGAAAGTAATGCATTGAGTTGGAACCAGCAATTGTTTCTTGAACAAATAGAATAGAATTTAAATACCACCGGGTAGCTGTTGTTTTGGGTATATGTGCAGTGTGTGTATGTGCAGACATGCCTGTGTACACATAATCCTGGGTCACAGTATAAAATTTTTTCTTACTCTTGGTCCAGTCAGAAGCTGCTGGGTGAGGTGAAAAGGGGCAGCCAAAGTTCCTGGAGAGAGGTGAAGGGGCAGGTCCCGGGAGCGGCCACAGGAGCTGAAAGGCGGAGGGCAGGGTGGAGAATGTGACACGCTTCCTCGCTCCTCGCTCCCGCAGGCCTCTTCGGCTTCGTGATCCTCTCCCTGCTCCTGGTGCCCATGTACTATATCCCCGCGGGCTCCTTCAGTGGAAACCCTCGCGGGGTGCTGGAAGATGCTCTGGACGCCTTCTGCCAGGTGGGACGGCAACCGCTCATCATCCTGGCACTGCTGGGCAACATCAGCAGCATCGCCTTCTTCAACTTTGCGGGCATCAGCGTCACCAAGGAACTGAGCGCCACCACCCGCATGGTGCTGGACACCTTGCGCACCGTGGTTATCTGGGCCGTGAGCCTGGCCCTGGGCTGGGAGCCCTTCCACCCGCTACAGATCCTGGGCTTCCTCATTCTCCTGACGGGCACCGCCCTCTACAATGGGCTGCACCACCCGCTGCTGGCCTGCCTGTCCAGGGCCCGGCGCCCGGCCCAGGAGGGCGAGCGTGAGAGACTGTTGGGTGGCAGCCGGACTCCCATCAACGAAACCAGCTGAGCCTCCTGTGGGGCCTCTGCTGCCACCTGATGCTAAGGCCACATGGGATGGTGAGCCTTGAGTGCCCTCTCCCCAGGGCCTCACCCCATCCCTCCCCTCTGACCCCCCCAGGGCAGCTGCTGCCACAGAAGATGACACAACACCCAGGTCTTCTTTTCTTCCCTCCGCCTGCAGGGTGGCGTGACCCAGCTCCCACAGGCCTGAGTGCAGCCACCAGCCCCGGCCCTCCCAGCAGCATTAGAGCTAAATCATGAACTTGAATGGCAGGAATTTGCGACCTTAGTATTACTGAGTCAAACTAGGTTATCATGATAGATTATCTAGCTTACGAATCATAAGCTTCAAAGAAGAGAGGTCAGTGAGCAGGTTTGAACCAGAACTAAGCCCTGTATTTTCTAAAACTAGTAAGATGTTCCTTAAACGTATCTGGAAACCTGGGTTTCAGCCCAGATTCTGCCACTAACTCAGTGGCTCTGGGCCTCAGCCTTAGTAAAGCAGGTGTCTGTGATGTGGCCTTCAGTGCCTTCTGGCCCCAGCATTTTGTGGGCTTCTGATTTTGACCAACCTGAGGAAAGAAGAACAGACTATCCCCTTTACCCCTCCTCTCCCCATGCCTGTTTTGATATTCTAGTTCACACTCCTCAGGCCTAACTGCCTGGGAAAAAGTACAAGGGGAATTCCAAGCAGCCCTTGATCATTGTTTTACCCACTTCCATTTTGATGATAAGGAAAGTTCAGCCCAGAGTTGTAACTTGTTTGACAAGAGGGATCTCCTGCCATCAGCTCTGGCCGAGGACCTGGGGAGCCCCAAGCTATGTATCTACATGACTCTGCCACAGATGAGACCTAGAGCACATCTGGATCCCAGCCTCACCCCCAGCAGCCTGGCTGTGCATTGAACCCCCACATGATGCATTTACCAGGGTTCTCCCATAAGAGTAACTGGGCTGGGCATGGTGGCGCACGCTTGTAATCCCATTACTTGGGAGGCGGAGACCAGAGGATCCAGGTTCGCAGCCAGCCTCAGCTACTTAGGCCCTCCACAACTTCGTGAGACCCGGTTTCAAAATAAAGTATAAAAAATAGGGCCGGGGTTCTAGCTCAGAGGTAGAACGCCCCTGGGTTCAATTCCCAGTTCTGAAAAAAAAAAAAAGATTAACTGGTATCCCAGGCATTATGCAAAGTATTTAACTTTCTCATAACAGCCTGCAGAGGTGGAGAAACCTGCCCCAGAGAAGAGTTCTTCCCCATGTAGCCAGTAATTCAGCCTAGGTCTGTCTGATTCCTAACCTATAGCCCCACCTACCAGAGTGGTCACTATGGGATCTTTGGGTGGATTTCTGTGTCTGGCTAGAAGCCTCATGTACTGTTATCCTCCAGGTCCCCCCACCATGAAGAGAAGGCATGGCATCAGGAACCCCAGGGACCTGGCAGCCCTCATTCCAGTACTGCTTGCTGGAATTGTGGAGTGGTGCCTCAAACCATCTTCCTGGGCAGCTCAGTCAAAAACACTGAATTACCTTCCTTAAGTTAGACTGTAAGGGAAGGGAGCCTTTGATGAACGAAGCCCTCAGGTTGTGTTCAATTTGAGCAGGTTGTTATAGTTTGTCAGGGGAGGGGGCCTCTCCATTCCACCAGCTCTGAGTCCCAGGGGCCCCAGAGCTTCTCTGGGCAGTGGTGTCATAGGAAGAAGGAAATAGTGAGGGTGGTGGAGACTATAGCTACCTTGCTAAAAATTCAGGGCCTTAGAATGCTTGGGATTTTATTTTTATAAAAAGAAAATTGGCAGTATTTTTTTTTTAAGGAAAGGAAGGGGTACAAAAGGGTGCTTGGAGGTAACATCTAGAAGGTTAGAGTAGAAAATGGAAAGCTCTAGTACCAAAAGCATAGAAATCACCTAGTCCCCTGCTTGTTCAGGTGGAACCATCAAAGGCCAGAGTGGAAGGAACTTCCCCACGTCACACAGCCAGTTACAGGCAAAGCCAGATTCTCCGCTTCTCCATCCTTGCCCATCCCATTCCGCCACAGGATAGCCCAGATGTCATACCTAGAGTCTGGAACTGTTTGTGGCCTTGGGCTGCCCACCTGTGTGCTGAACAACAAACCTTTAAGAGGGTGTTGGGAAGTACTCGGCCTTTATTTGAGTGCTGCTGTGGGGGGGCTGTTGATTTTAATACTTGAAGGAGCTGCCATCAGACCTGCCACCAACTCTGGCACACCACTTTGCCTCCAGAGTCTTGGTCTTTGCATCTCCAGTGGGAAGCCAGCTTCCTTCTCACAGGATAGGCAGACGGTTGCCTAAGAGAATAGGCCTGAAGGTGCTCGCCACTGCCCTGCGCAGGGTGTGGAGTGAGGGTGCGCTATCTGCTGGGGTGCTGCGGCAATGGCTTGGAGGGGCCCAAGCTTCACGCACAGAGGCAGAAACAGTTTGTTACAGCACGTTATTGTGGAGTAAAGTGTCAAATGCACATGATTATAGATTAAAACAAGATGCCTGGAGAAATTTTTATACTGACAATAGGTGGCCTGCCAGACCCCTGGAGATGGTGTGCTCGTGAGGGTGGGTCTGAGAGGCCTCGCAGTGTCCTGCTGGCGTGTAGACAGGTGAGGACCTCCACTCTGCTGCTGAGTCTGGAGGATCCGGAAGTGTCTGGCGGTGGCGGACCATTCTGAATGCATAAGGGAGCCCCACGTGGTGGAAGTTAGCATGCAGGCCCTAACCTGAAATTAGGCTTGATTGGTGACAGATTCTAGAAATGTTGGTTAAAATGCACTCTAATTGAAACGTGCATTTTAGTGAACTGATGAGTCCCTTCCCTTCAGATTAATTCCAGGGGATCCCAGGCTGGGCTAGTCCTCAGGCTCCTCTCCTGCCAGGACTCTGCCCACCAGGCAGATTTAAGGCCATGCCACATATTTCCGAGAGCCTTCACTTTGTCCTGAGGTCTGTGCAGTTTAACAAGCAGAGAGCACTGGAAGTCAGAGCTGTGAACCTTGATGAGGGTGGTGGGGGGAGGAGGACACTAGTGTTCCCAGCTCTGCCTCCACCTTGGCTGGTGACCTTGAACAAGTCACACCAAGACCCTGGCTGCCTCTGAAAGGGAGAGGTTCTTTGTGTTCCTGAGTGTGGTCACTTACCTGGCACACTTGTAGGTCCGTTATTCCTGGTTTTGCCTTAATTAAGTCCCCCTCTGGCCTTTTGTTGACTACATCATTTCAAAACCCCAGGTCAGCAGAGGGTTTTATGTGTAGCCATAAAAATTTTAAACACCCATCTTTATTAAGAACATTTGTCAAATGGTGGTGCACGCCTGTAATCCCAGTAGTTGGGAGGCTGAGACATAGGTTCAAGGCCAGTGCACGGTAACTTAGCAAGACTCTGTTTCAAAAAATAAAAATAAGCTGGGCTTGGTGGTGCCTGCCTATAATCCCAGTACTTGAGAGGGTGAGACAGGAGGACCACAGGTGTGAGGACAGCCTCAGTAACTTAGTGTGACTCTCAGCAACCTAGCAAGACCCTGTTTGAAAACCAAAAATAAAAAAAGGCTGGAGGTGTAGCTTGGAGGTAGAATGCCCCTGGGTTTGATCCCCAGTACCACAAAACAAAAAATAAAAATAAAAAGATAGGGCTGAGGGTATAGCTCAGAAGTAAAATGCCCCTGGGTTCAATCCCCAGTACCACATAAAAGTAAAAAAACAAAAAAAAGATTGTCAAAATTTTTAAACATGGGGAAACTGAGCACCCTGGGGCAGTGCTTCTCAGTCTTTCTCCTGAAATAGCCATAACCCTAAAGGGGAACAAATGGGAACCAGGGTCAGGAGGGATAGCCTGGAAGGGCTATATAGTCCATAATTATTTTTTTTAATCCTGCCTTATTTTAAAAGTGAATGTGAATTTTGTATTGTGCTGTGTAATATATTTGTGTTTCATTCTGTATACACATAATTTTAAACTAGTTGCCACAAGATAAAACTAATGACCCAGGAAGTCAGGACCTGTGCGTCTCCTGTAGTTTGTCTCTCCTTCGCTCCCTGCAGGGCACCCTTGGGGTGTCCTCCTTTCCTGGGTTTGCGAAGGGCTATCCCTGAGTTCCACATCTTGAGCCTGGGATGCTCCTAAGGTCCAACTACCTCATGGGCTTCTTGGGACTCAAGAGTGATTCATCCTGCAGCTTCAGGCTCATCGGGAAGCCCCATCATTGCCCTTCGTCTTTGCCCAAGAACTGTGAGGAGTTCGGCACAAGCTCTGGAGTAACAGTCCTTCCTTCTCTTGGGTGCATTTTCCTTTCATGCTGCCAACAGAGTCCTTTTGCAATTGTCCTTTCAGTACTCCTCGAAATTCAAAACAAACCTGTCTTCTGCAGCCTATTATCAATAAGGGGAGACACGTAAAAGTCAAGTTTAAGGTAGGTTTCCCCAAAAGGTGGTGGAGGAGGGAGAAGCAGGCATTGTTGGGGGTGGAGGAGGCTGAGGGTCACAGCATGGTCACCTCCATACCTCTGGGCAGGAGGCAGAGGGGAATTCCTGCAGGAAGTCTGCATTCTTTTTCCATCCCGGCCATGGTGGCTGTCCCTGAGTATGCCACTACTGTGGGGTCTTTTGAGCCACACAGGGAGAAAGGGGCAGGATCAACTTCAATGAGCCTCATCTATTTTTCCATTTGATAGCCACCCTGTGAGGCATTGTCTTCAATTCTCATATTTAAGTAAGGGGACACAGGCTCGGAAAGGATGCTCAACTTGCTGAGACCTGGACCACACACGGGAAGGGATGGAGGCAGCTTCAAGCCGAGGAGCTGTGGTTCCTAGCCCCAGGCCCTGGCTTCCCATCCCACTGTTCAGGCCAAAATCATGATCTGTTCCAGGACTCCTGCCTCACTGAGCTGGCACTCAGGAAACACGCTGTGACAGCAGCAAGACAGATTATTTAGCTCCCAAACCCCTGTGCTGTCCTTCCCCCAAGAAGAATGATTGACACATGTATATCTTTCTGTTTTGATCAAATAACTGGCTGCTGATGGCTCAGGCTCCTTCACAAAACTTCATTAAAACCAGTCCCCCTCCACACACACAGACATACACACACTCATCTCAACCTCCCTGGAAATCATTCTGTCCCAAAGGCAAAAGGTGGAGGCCTGGAGAGAGACAGGGCAGGTGCTGGACATGGGGGGGGGGGAGCGGCTGTGAGGGAAGGGTCTGGGGTGGCCAGCACTGACTGCCAGCTAGGTGCAAAGGACTTTCCTTGTCTTTAAGGTATGTTTTCCAGCTCCACAAATAACACATGATGGGTATCAGGCTTTGAGCAATCACACAGCCAGGGGGTGACCAAGCAGCCAGAGGTGGCTTACAGTGGCTCCACACAGCTGCATCCACTGGAATAAAGCCTTGCCGCAGCCTGTGCCCCTCAATCCACAGCCAGGACCACACAAGAAGACAGAACACATCTCCAGGAATCTCCTCCCAGAACAGCAGCCTTGTCCCTGTGCAGGACAGGGACAGCCAGGCTCAAGTGATCCTCCTGCCTCACCGTGGCTTCACTCGGCTTTTTCCAGTGAAAACACCACCACCAGAAGCAATAGTGTGGTGACTAGAGTAGAGTAGACACCACAGCCGGGTGTCTGGGTTCAAATCCTGACTCAGCTACTTAGTCACTATTGGCCCTTGGGCCTTGGTTTCCTCATTTGCAAAACAGACATAAAAATAAGTTATATCTCATAGAGTTGTTGAGAGGATTACATAAATTATTCTATCTAAAGTATTTAACTATATAGTCCTAGCTACTCAGGAGGTTGAGGCAGGAGAATCACTTGAGTTCAAGACCAAACTGAAAAACATAGCAAGACCCTCCCCCCTGCCCTGTCTCAAAAAAATTTTAGCCAAAAATAATTTTTAAATGGACTATTGAGCCAGGCATGGTGGTGCACACCTGTAATCCCAGTACTTGGGAGGCTGAGACAGGAGGATCACAAGTTCAAAGCCAGCCTCAGCAACTTAGTGAGGCTGTTAGCAACTTAGCAAGACCCTTTTTCAAAATAGAATAGGGCTGGGGTTGTATCTTGGAGGTAGAATGCCCCTGAGTTTAATCCCCAGCACCACAAAAAAAATTAAAATTGAAAATTAAAAATAAAAAAGGGTATTGAACTGAATAGATATTTCTCAAAAGAAGAAACACAAATGGCCATCAAACATGAAAAATGCTCAACATCATTAGCAATCAGGGAGATGCAAATCAAAACTACCCTGAGATTCTATCTAATTCCAATTAGAATGGCAGTCATCAAGAACACAAACAATAACATGCTTGTGAAGTTGTGGGAAAACAGGAACTCATTCTCTGTTGGTGGGATTGTAAATTAGTACAACCACTATGGAGATCAGTATGGAGGTTCTTCAATAGAGCGCTGGCTGTGGTGGTGCACACTTGTAATCCCAGAACTTGGGAGGCTGAGACAGGAGATCACACATTTGAAGCCAGCCTCAGCAACTCAGCAAGGATCTCAGCAACTTAGAAAGACCTTGTTTCCAAATACAAAATAAAATAGGTCTGAGGGTGTAGCTCAGAGGTAAAATGCCCCTACGTTCAATCCCCAGCACCAAAAAAAAAAAAAGGCTAGGAATGGAACCAACATATGACACAGACATTCCACTCCTTGGTATCCTCCCCAAAAATTAAAGTTAGAATACTATGGTGATATATGCATACCCATGTTTATAGCAGCACAATTCACAATAGCCAAATTACAGAACCAACCTAGGTGTCTGCCAGCAGATGAATGGATAAAGAAAATGTAGTTATATACATATTATGGAATTTTACTCAGCCATAATGAAGAACAAAATTATGTTATTTGCAGGAAAATGGACGGAACTAGAGAATATCATGCTAAGCCAGTCTCACAAAATCAAGGGTCATATGTTTTCTCTCATATGTGGAAGCAAGAATAAAAATAAAAGGACTTCAGTCAAATGATGAGACAATCCAGTAGAATAATGAAAGGGGGTTGGGGAGGAAGTGGGGAGGGGGAAAATGAGAATTGAGAGAGGGAATAGTTCAAATAAGGTTATGTCCATACATGAAGGTATCACTACCAATCTCACCAACATGCATGCGGAGGGAGCGAGGAAGGGAGGGGGAGCAGAGTGTGATCTGGAGGGAAATACACCAAGTGAGATGTGCATGTATGTTTGTATCACTTTGAATTTCACTCTGATATATAATTACAATGCACCAATAAAAGTATAAAAAATTTTTCGCCGGGCGTGGTGGCGCACACTTGTAATCCCAGTACTGTGGGAGGCGGAAACCGGAGGATCCGGGTTTGCGGCCAGCCTCAGCTCTCTCGCTCTCTCTCTCCCTCTCTCTCCTTAGTGAGGCCCTCTGCAACTTTGTGAGACCCGGTTTCAAAATAAAGTATAAAAAATAGGGCCGGGAGCGTAGCGCGGAGGTAGAACGCCCCTGCGGTCAATCCCCGGTACTGCAAAAAAAAAAAAATTTAAAAATCACAAGAGAGTCCTCCCCCTCCAAAAAAAAAGTTAAAAATAAAGTACTTAAAGCCGGGCGTGGTGGCACATGCTTGTAATCCCAGTACTTGGGAGACTGAGACAGGAGGATCCCTAGAACCTAGTATAATGCTTTCTTCGTGACAGCTGTTCAATGCACCTTAAATGGATTAAATATACAGGTTTTCATAGATTGCCCCTTAATTTAGCCTGCAATGTGCTTCCTTCCATTAAGTACAGGGACTTGGGGTTTTGGTTTTTCTCTAGTCACAAAAGATCAAACTGCAGGGTTGGAGATGTAGCTCAGTGGTAGAGCACTTGCCTAGCACATGCAAGGCACTGAGTTCAATCTCCAGCAATGCAACGAAAAAAAGATCCAAACTGGAAGAAAGAGGGCAGATGATAGAGTGAAATTTTTAGTTTAGTGGGGCCCAACCCCAGACACAGGAGATGAGGGTTAGTACCAAGCAACAAACTAACCTGGTCTTCTCTCCCTGGGCCAGGCTAGAACCCTGTCCCTATTTCCTGCTGCGCCAGGTATATTATCGTCCACAAGCTGGAGGGAAGAATTGCTGTGGTTAGAATTCTCCCTGTTCCCCTTTGTCGACCTTCTTAGTAGGAAGGCATCATCCCCAGGGCCCTGGCTGGACTCCTTCAATCTGCTCTAGCTGTGCCCACAAGCTGTGCCCTCACTTAGATTCACCTGAAGGGGACCTGATGCTGGCTCATCATCATCCCTACAAACACACACACCTCACATTGTGTCCCCTCCCTATACACACACGTACACCCCAGCTCCTCTACCTCCTATGGGGACATCACATCCCTCCTCCATTCATCAAGACAAGAACTGTCATAGGAGAGTGAAAAAGCCCTATCAAGACCCACCAATAATGTCTCCAAACCCCATCACAGTAGCCCCACATACTATAATCAGGGGTCCCACATCCTGACAGTCGGGGGTCTTCTCACATGTTTCAAGAGGAGAAAAAAGATAAACTGCAGACAAAAAGAGACAGGAGCTACAGAGTTAAAATGAAAGGTCAGGGTTGCAGATAAGGACAATTCCAAGAGTATAACAGGGAAGAATAAAGAGTTTAGTGGACCTCTAAAATCATTGGAGAAAAAATAGAGTGAATCTTGAGAGGATGGAAAGAAGAGAGTCATGAGAGCTGAGATGTTGGTTGAAGAAGTCATGTCAAAGACAGAGGGGATAAGAGAGAGTGAGAATTAAGAGAGGGCAAAGCTACTGGCTTTGGCCTGGAGGGTGGGTACTGGCTTGTGGAGAATGCAACTGCCAGAGGGAGGTTAACATTTGCCTTAAGGAAAGGTCTAAGGGTTGTGGAAAGCCATGACTGGACTGTTGAACTCACTGAAAGCAGCCTATTCCTCCAAGGTAAACGTTCCTGTGTCTCTTGCCAGAGCCAACTCCCAAATATCTCGCTTGTCAAACACTATCTCAAGGATCTTCTGCACATCCTCAGCGGTTTTATTGGTAACTGTTATCTCAAGGACTTTCCGCAGGTGCTCTGCAGTTTACCCAGTTAACCATTACCTCAAGGTCTCCCTGCACGTTTACCCGTTAAACATTACCTCCAGGACTCAGCACATATGCAGCAGTGTCCAAACCGTAACCTTCCCACTTAGGAAGACAATAAAAGCTGTGGACAAGTGTCCAGAGGGGCCTTCACCTAAGAGTGAGGTCCCTGGCCTGCCCTTTTCAATCTGCTCTCTGTATCTGAGTCATTCATTTCCTCTCAGGTGCGCTGGACATTACCAACTCTGGTTATTGTGAATAAAGCTGCTATGAACAAGGGTGTACAAGTATCTGTTGAAGTACCTGCCTTCAGCTCTTTTGGACATACAGCCAGAAATGGAATTGCAGGATCATATAGTAATTCTATCATGAAACTGAAAGCTGTCACTAAACAGAAAGAGCCTGCTTCTCTTGTTCCCACTGGGCCTCTAGCCTGAATGCTGACACCTGGTGGTATCATCCCCATCTTCTAGGCCTCCTTAAGTGTTGATCCTGGTCATGCGCACATCCATAAGGCCTAGAGGCCATAAGCATAGGACAGTGCCTGATATAAACCTAGGGAGAAGCCAAGGACAGAAGAGCCACCCACTTCCATGAAAACTGCTCATGAAGAGACACACCAATAAACCAACTGGCTGAGAGAAGGATTTCTTCATTTTATAGCTTGAATGGAGCTGAGCTCACCCAAAGCCTTCTCCTAAATCCCAAAATCAAGGCATAGATGAGTTTCCTGGAGCTCTGGTTTGTCTCCAGGACCAGAAATCAGCAGAATTAATTGTCTTGGCCATTTTCATTTCTCATTCCTTTGGTCTGTTCATTTGCCAACCAGAAGCAGGAGTACCAGGAGAAGGTATTAGCCACTATACAGAGGCCCTGAAGGGGGAGCCAGGAGAAACCGGGAGTTATCCAAACTCCCCGGGGGTCAGGAAGGACTGTTGACTCCTGACCAGGGTAGGGAGATACCAAGCCAGGAGACCTAGCTGTTGGATAATCTGGGGAATTATCTACTTCCATTTCATGTGTTTCGATTTCTCTTCTCATTTTCATTTCCATCTAGGTGGGCATGGTCTTGACCATTAGGTCTTCTGAGGGATCTTACAAGGATCAGGAATGCTGGAATTCTAGGTCCTGAGCCTGAGAGGAAAAACCCAGGAACATTTCTTCTAGAATCTAACCTTGTTCTTCAGGAAGGCTTAAGAGAGTAGATCCATCAGGGCTTTGGCTAAGTGGGGTCTCTGTCTCAAATGTGGTGGCACAACCAACTAATTAGTTTCCTTCCTTCTCTTTCTCCCATGCTGGGTATCTCACTGCCAAGATAGTTGTCGGTAAGTATTTGGGGTTCCTAGGTTCTACAATTTACTCTTCTGTTCCATTCAACTCCTCTGGACTTTGTGGTGGAGGTCTGGTATTCTCCTTGACTTCCTCCACCCATTTTATTTATCTTTATTTCAAAAACAGATTAGCAATTTGGTTCAAAAAATCAAAATGATATATAAAATATACACATTGAGAAACATCACTTCATCCTCCGTCTCCATCCACCCCACCATTACTTCACAAGTAGCCAATTTCACTAGTTTCTTATAAACTCTAGATTTTGTTTTCTACTTCTTTTTTAAAATGCTTTTATTGGTGCATTGTAATTATATATCACAGTGAGATTCAAAATGATAACATTAATACATGCACACATCGCTTGGTGTATTTCCCTCTGTATCCCACTCCTAGTTTTCTACTTCTAAGTGAACAAAGGGCTCTCTGTCTAAAGCAGAATTAATGAGTGAAGATTTGTTTGATTTATGGATGTTGAGGACTGGTTTATCTGGATTTCTTCTCTCTGTGTTGACCTGGATTATTGAAAAACAATCATATTTCTGCAATTTGACTAAATATTGGATTTAGTAAAAACTTTCCCTTTCCTTTCCTTCTTTTTTCTTTTCTTTTTTTTTTTTTTTTCGTGTGTATATGTGTGGTACTGGGGTTCAAACCCAGGGGCGTTCTACCTCTGAGCTATACCCCCAGCCCAATTTTTTTTTTGAGACAGGGTCTCACTAAGTTGCTAAGGCTGTCCTTGAATCTGCGGTCCTCCTGTCTCAGCCCCCCAAGTACTGGGATTACAAGCATGCACCACCACACCTGGTTTCCTTTCCTGTTTTTTAAAAAAAAGTTGTAAAATAGATATAACATAAAATATACCATCTTAACCATTTTGAAGTGAACAGATTAGTGGCATTCAGTACATCCATATTGCTTTGCAACCATCACCACCGTCCATCTTTAGAACTTAATTTCATTTATCCAAACTGAATCTCTGTCTCCATTAAACAACTTCCCATTACCTCCTCCTCCCAGCCCCTGGCAACCCCCATTCTATTTTCTGTTGCTAGGCATTTGACCACTCCAGTAGCTCATGTAAGTGGAATGATACAGTATTCGTCCTTTGTGACTGGCTTATTTCATTTAGCATAATGTCTTTCAAGATTCATCCATGTTTTTAGCATGTGTCAGAATTTACTTCCTTTTTAATAAAATTCCTTTTATTCTCATAATATGCCATTGCTTATACACATTTTGTTGTTTATCCATTCATCTATCAGTAGACATTCAAGTTGTTTCCACCTTTTGGCTGTGGTGAATAAAGCTATTATGAACATGGGTATAAAATATCCATTGAAGTGACTGGGCATGGTGGCTCATGCCTGTAATACCAGTACTTGGGAGGCTGAGACAGAAAGATGACAGGTTCGAGGCCAGCCTCAGCAACTTAGCAAGACCCTATTTCAAAATAAAAAATAAAAGTGAGGCCCTCCGCAACTTCATGACACCCGGTTTCAAAATAAAGTATAAAAAATAGGGCCGGGGGTGTAGCGCGGAGGTAGAACGCCCCTGGGTTCAATCCCCAGTACCGCAAAATAAATAAATAAATAAATAAATAAATAAATAAATAAATAAATAAATAAAAAGAGCTAGGAGTAAAGCTCAGATGTAGAACCGCTCTGGGTTCAATCCCCAGAACCCCTCCCCACAAATAATCCATTGACGTACCTTCCCTCAATTCTTTTGGATATATAGGCACAAGTGGAGTTGCTGGATCATGTAGTAATTCCATGTTTAATTTTTTGAGGAATCACATATTATTTTTCACAGCAGCTGCACCACTTTACATTCTCCCCAGCAATGCACAAGGGTTCCATGGAATCACTGATTTTATAACTAACGAGTTTCCTGATTACAGTACATGTTCACAGAAGAACATTTAGAAAATTCAAAAAAGCAAAATGAGAAAATTAAAATTCCTTTTATTCTAAACATGGAGGCATGATCTGAATTTATATTATTTCCATCAGAAAAGGAAGTGGTCTATTCCCTGGGAAGGTTCAGTAGGCAGACTTGACAGCATGGTCCAAGAATAGTGCTGATGCCTGCCCTGTCTGTAACTCATCCTCAGAGCTGTCCATCCTGGTTGCCCCCATGAAACTAATCATTTCTAGCTGGGCATGGTGGCGCACGCTTGTAATCCCAGTACTTGGGAGGCTGAGACCTGAGGATACGGGTTCTCGGCCAGCCTCAGCTACTTAGGCCCTCCGCGATTTAGTGAGACCTGGTCTCAAAATAAAGAATAAAAAATAGGGTTGGGGGTGTAGCTTGGAGGTAAAATGTCCCTGGGTTCAATCCCCGGTACCACAAAAAAAAAAAAAGAGAGAGAAACTAATCATTTCTAAAGTCCATGCAGTTAAACCGGCTTCTGAGGTGTATTTGCGGGTTGTCCCCAAGAATGCTTACCACATTCTCTGCGGATGTGGCTCCTCATCTTCTTTTTTTTTTCTTTCTTTTTTTTTTTTTTTTGCGGTACTGGGGATTGAACCCAGGGGCGTTCTACCTCCGCGCTACACCCACGGCCCTATTTTTTATCCTTTATTTTGAAACCGGGTCTCACGAAGTTGCGGAGGGCCTCACTAAGGAGAGAGAGGGAGAGAGAGAGAGGGGAGAGGAGAGAGAGAGAGAGAAGGGGAGAGAGAGAGAGAGCTGAGGCTGGCCGCGAACCCGGATCCTCCGGTCTCCGGTCCCAAAGTACTGGGATTACAAGCGTGTGCCACCACGCCCAGCTCTGGTTCCTCATCTTTAAAGCCACCTCAGCGTTGATAAGGCGACATAAAATATTTGAGGAAAGTGATCAGTCAAGAGAAACATGTTCTACAAATGTACAAGCACGTCTTCAGAACTGAGCTTTTCTTTTCTATTTATTATTTATTTATTTATTTACTTATTTTTGTGGTGCTGAGGATGGAACCCAGGGTATTCTACCACCAAGCCACACACCCCCAGACCTATTTTACTTTTTATTTGGAAACAAGGTCTCCCTAAATTGCTGACAGCCTCGCTAAATTGCTGAGACTGGCTCCGAACCTACGATCCTCCTGTCTCAACCTCCCAAATCCTGGGATTACAGGCGAGTGCCACCACGCCCAGTTTGAGTTTTTCTTTTTTCACCCAGAGGGAACCCAAGAACGTCGGTCCCACCGCTCAAAGCTTGTCTACTAGCAAAGGCTCGCTTCACTTCTCCAAGTGCCCATTGGCTGACTCCACCGTGGGCCCGCCTTATCCCTGCTGTTCTCCAATCACCGCCACCGTCCGTCTCAGCGCGTGCTCTCATTGGTCCTCTCTGCGGTCGCTCTACGCCTGTGTTCACTGTCGGCCACTGGGAATCTCTGGATTGGGGTTTTAAAAAACGCCGGCGGTGAAGTAGGCGGGGCGGGCGATTTGAACGGAAGGTGGCGGAGAGGGCCGCGGAGCACCGGCTCCTCCGTGGCACGCGGTCCGGGCGCTCCCCGAACCTCCTTCGGTCGCCGGCCGTCAGCCCCCGGACCGGAAGGACGAGCAGGAGCCGTGGGGCCGTGCGCCGCGACCCTGCGGCTGACCATGGGCCCCCGCCGCCGGCGCCGCAAGAGAGAGACCCCAGCCAAGCGCAGCGCGAGCCCGACCCCCGGGACCCCCCGGACCCCCCGGCGGGGCCCCTCCCTAGGTAACCCGCCGCGGCCAGCCCCCTCTGCACCCGAGAAGGCCGAGGCCGGCTTGCGGAGGTCGAGCCTCCGGACTCCAGGCCCGGTGACCTGCTGCTGCCAGAGGACACAGCGGCCCTGGCGTCCAGCCTCTGCCCCTGGCGCGACCCAGCGAGGGGCTGCAGACGGGGGGAAGGACTGGCCAGACAACCTGCTCCTAAGACCAGATCTTCCTCTTGTTATTAGGAGCATTTACCGAGCGCTTACCGCTAGCTAGGCATTGTGTTAAACTGTTTTTCGTGCATTATCTCAACTTTGTATTGTGCCCATTTTACAGCGAGTGAGAAAACTGAGGCGCAGACAGGTCATGAACGTCAGCAGTCACACAACTGGTTCTGACAGACACAAGATTTTTAAGCATCTGTGTGTGTGCTTTTTTTTTTAATTGCAAATTATTGGCTTGCCTTTTGTGACAATTTCAAACAGTTCTACTCTTGAGTGGTGTCTTGTTTTCCTTCCGAGAGTGGCGGTGTTAGGCCTTAACCAAGACCCCTGACTGTTCTCTTCCTGAGGCTGTGTGCCTGGGAAGAACAGTCTATGGAATTTGGGCTGGAGGTGGCAGGTGCCTGGGCTGCACATGGCAGCCATAGCTGCTTTGCTTGTCATTGAGCTCTTGATAGGTAACTAAGAGCAGGGTGGAAAAGTGAATTATAGATTATTTCTAGATATTGCTGTTGTGGGTGGGATTTTCTTTCTTTCCTAAAACACAAGTATTTAACCTTTGTATCCTGCCAACTTGTTGGCTTCTTAATCTTTTTTGTTTGTAGGGTTTTGTTTTTGTTTTTTGTTTTTTGCAGTGCTGGGGATTGAACCCAAGGTCTCATGCACTTTGTGTGTGTGTGTGTGTGTGTGTGTGTGTGTGTGTGTGTGTGGTGCTGGGGATTGAACCCAAGGACATTCTATCTCTGAGCTACACCCCCAGCCTTATTTTTGTTTTTTTATTTTGAAACGGTCTCACTAAGTTGCTGACAGCCTTACTAAATTGCTGAGGCTGGCCTGGAACCTGCGATCCTCCTGTTTCAGCCTCCCAAGTACTGGGAT
>PVJS01001392.1:51122-98962 GCA_004027185.1 Glis glis | reverse complement strand
TTTTTTTTTTTTTTTTTTTTTTGCGGTACCGGGGATTGAACGCAGGGGCGTTCTACCTATGCGCTACACCCCCAGCCCTATTTTTTATTTTATTTTGAAACTGGGTCTCACGAAGTTGCGGAAGCCTCACTAAGTAGAGAGAGGGACAGAGACAGAGACAGAGAGAGAGACAGGGAGAGAAAGAGAGCTGAGGCTGGCCGCGAACCCGGATCCTCCCGGTCTCCGCCTCCCAAAGTACTGGGATTACAAGCGTGCGCCACCACGCCCGGTCCCCCAGCCCTATTTTTAATTTTATTTATTTTAATTTAATTTAATTTTATTTTTGCAGTACTGGGGATTGAACCCAGGGGTATTTTACCTCTGAGCTACACCCCCAGCCCTCTTTTTATTCTTTATTTTGAAACAGGGTCTCGCTAAGTTGCCGAGGGCCTTGCTAAGTAGCCGAGGCTGGCCACAAACCCGGATTCTCCTGTCTCAGCCTCCCAAGTACTGGGATTACAAGTGTGTGCCACCACACCCTACTAATTTTTATTTTGAAACAGGGTCTCACTAGGTTGATGAGAGTCTTACTACTTGCTGAGGCTGTCCTCGAACCTGCGATGCTCCTGTCTCAGCCTCCCAAGTACTGGGATTATAAGTGTGCGCCACCATCCCTGGCTTTATTTTGAAACAGGGTCTCTCTAGGTTGACGAGTCTCACTACTTGCTGAGGTTGTCTTCGAACCTGTGATCCTCCTGTCACAGCCTCCCAAGTACTGGGATTACACGTGTGCACCACCACGTGGCAAAGACTTTTTTTTTGTGGTGATGGGGATTGAATCCAGGGCCTTGCACATGCTAGGCAAGTGATCTACCACTGAGCTACAGCCCCAGCCCAAGACCTTATCTTTTTTTTTTTTTTTGCAGTACTGGAGATTGAACCCAGGGGCATTCTACCTCTGAGCTACACACCCAGCCCTATTTTTTAATTCTTTATTTTGAAACAGGGTCTCACTAAGTTGCAGAGGACCTCACTAAGTAGCTGAGGCTGGCCACGAACCTGGATTCTCAGGTCTCAGCCTCCCAAGTACTGGGATTACAAGTGTGTACCACCATGCCTGACCAAGACCTTATCTTTTAAAAACCTGTAAAATAGTCTTGCCCAAAAAAGTCAAACCTGAATCTGATCAAGCTTCCATGTTTAACAACCAATTCACAGGAAGTACTGAGGAGAGGAACATGCTACACTATACCACAGGGTTGCCATCAGAGAACTCTGAACATGGGAAATCTCAAGACCAACAACCCCTTCCTTTCCATGAGGAAAGATGGGAAGAGGATGTTGATGAGGAGGGGTTGGAAGCATTTGACTGATGGAGTATGTTGGGCTTATGTGAATTCATGTCTGGCCTGTTAGAGACATGATTAAATGCCGCTCAAGATATTTGAGACAGCCAGGCATGGTGGCACACACTTGTAATCCTAGTACTCGAGAGGCTGAGACAGGAGGATTGCAGGTTCGAGGACAGCCTCAGCAGCTTAGCGAGGCTCTCAGCAACCTACTGAGACCCTGTTTCCAAATAAGAAATAAAATCTGTCTAAGGGTGTAGCTCGGAGGTAGAATGCCTCTGGGTTCAATTCCTAGTACCACCAAAAGAAAAAAAAAAAGATATCTGAGACAATTAGAATTTGGAACACTAGGGTTGGGAGTGTAGCTCAGTGGTAGAACTAACATTTATGAGGCCCTGGTTTCAGTCCCCAACACATGCCGCCCTACACCCCCTCCCCAAGAATTTGGAACATTGAATAGATTTGTTATTAAGAAATTAATTTTTTAAGCCGAGCATGGTGGTGCATGAGTGTAATCTTAGTACTTGGGAGGCTGAGACAGGAGGATCGCAGGTTCATGGCCAGCCTCAGCTATTTAGTGAGGCCCTCTGCAACTTAGTGAGACCCTGTTTCAAAATAAAGACTAAAAAAATAGGGCTGGGGGTGTAGCTTGGAGGTAGAGTGCCCCTGGGTTCAATCCCCAGTACTGTAAAAAAAAAAATTAAAGCTATGATAATGGTTTTGTTATGTTTAAGAAAAGAATTCCTAAATTGGTTGTTGTGGTACATGCCTGTAATCCCAGTACTTGTGAGGCTGAGACATGAGAATGTTCAAGGTGGGCCTTAGCAATTTAGCAAGAAGATCCTGTTTCAAAAATAGAAAATAAAATAGGGCTGGGGATGTAGCTCAGTGGTAGAGCTCCCCTGGCTTAAGTACTACCAAAAAATAAAAAGACTTTCTAGCCAGGTGCAGTGGTGCATGCCTACAATCCCAGTACTTTGGATGCTGAGACAGGAGAATGGCAGGTTCAATGTCAGCCTCAGCAACTTATTGAGACCCTGTTTCAAAATAAAACAGGGCTGGGGTGTAGCTCAGAGTTAGAACGCCCCTGGGTTCAATTCCTAGTACCCCACCTCCGCACACTTTTTAGAGATACTTACTGATGAAATGATTTGTCATCTGTGATTTCCTTCACACACTGATGGGAGATGGGAGGGGGAGTGGGTGAGTGTGTGGCTACATCAGGAGGACTGGCCTGCATTGGCAGTATTGTGGGTGTTCTACCTATGCTGTCCACTTTAATTTGTATTCAAAATTTGCCATAACAAAAAGTCATGAAGGAAAGATGTAGGTGCATCTAGTAGGGAGGTTATACCTGATGGGGTATGGGGAAAGACCTTCTATGGACTGATGCTGGAGCAGAGAGAGGAGGATGCTGGAGCACAGAGAGAAGGGATGTTGCTCAGAAGATGCTGGGCGTAGGTGTTCAGGTGGAGGGGAGAACCTGTGCAAAGGTCCTGTGACAGGGCCAGGAGAAGACGGGTGCAGGCGGAGTAGAGAGTGAGGCTGCAGAAGCTCTGGGCATGTGTGTGGGATTTCAAGGCAAATTCTTTTAGGCTCTGTTAGGTATTTTCATCCTAAGAACTTGAAGGGTCGTACGGGCTGGGTGGGGTGTGTGACAGGAATCCATGTGCTTTGGCAGTCTGCAGTTGCTGTCTCTTGGGTTAGACTCTTTCCACTGTCCCTGCCTTGGGTGCCTGATAGGATTGAATGACCCTATCCCCTTGAAATTTGGTGTGGCCATGTGATTTGCTTTGGTTGATGAAAAGTGATGTCACTTCTTTTTTTTTTTTGCGGTACCGGTGATTGAACCCAGGGGCATTCTACCTCCAGGCTATACCCCCAGCCCTATTTTTTATTCTTTATTTTGAAACAGGGTCTCACTAAGTTGCAGAGGGTCTCACTAAGTATCTGAGGCTGGCCACTTGCCCGGATCCTCCTGTCTTAGCCTCCCAAGTACTGGGATTACAAGCATGCGCCACCATGCGCAGCTGTGATGTCACTTCTGAGTGGAAGTTCTAGGAAATGTGTTTTATCATTTCCCATTTTCCTGTTTCTATTTATTTATTCTTTTTGGCCCAGGGGCATTCTACCTCCAAGCTACACCCCAAGCCCTATTTTTTATTCTTTATTTTGAAACAGGGTCTCACTAAGTTGTGGAGGGCCTCACTAAGTAGTTGAGGCTGGCCACGAACCCAGATCCTTCTGTCTCCGCCTCCCAAGTACTGGGATTACAAGCATGCGCCACCACGCCCGGCCCATTTTCCTGTTTCTAATTATGGAAACAAATGGATGTGTGCCAAGAGCAAGAAGGAACCCTTTGGGATGAGCCAAGAGCACATGGTTTTGGGCCTGTGACTGTACCATAGCCCAGTCCAGAGGTCTCAACGTCTGGCCCGTTTGGCAGCATTGATAACCCAGAACTTGTTAGAAGTGCACATTCTCTAGTTCCACCCTAGACTCACTGGTTCTGAGCTCAGAGTGGGCCCCAGGAGTCTGTTCTGGCAAGCCCTTGACGTGGTTCTGGTGGCGCCCTGGCGTTTCCTGATTGCTAAGCCAGTTAGGAGACCATGGGTTAGACCTGGTGAGAAGGATCTTGCTGATTGGCTAGCCTCGAGGATTGTGGTTTGAAGAGAAGTAGACAGGTTTAGCTGGAAGAGGTTCTGGAATGAATCTGGTAAGGCATGTTGTTCAGGATAGTGAGAGATGTAGGGAAGAGGTGTCAGTGATGGCCTCTAAGCTTTTGTCTGATAGAACCAGATGGATGGAAGTCTCATTCTTTTTTTATTTTTTATTTGGAAACAAGGTCTCAGTTGTTGAGGGCCTTGTTAAGTTGCTGAAGCTGGCCTCAAACCTGTGATCCTCCTTTCTCAGCCTCCTAAGTACTGGGATTACAGGACTATGCCATCATGCCTGACTTATTTTTTATTTTGAAACAGTCTCACCAAGTAGCTGCTGAGGGTCTCACTGAATTGCTAAGACTGGTCTTGAACCTGTGATCTTCCTGTTTTGGCCTCCCAAGTGCTGGGAATACAGTCATGTGCCACCACACCTGGCCTAGAGTATTCATTTTGTAAGCACTTACATCTACTTCAGTCTCCCAGCTCAGAAACAGAAAGCCCATTAGGAAATAAAGGAAATGTGTTGACTTTGTTTGCTTAAATACCACTTTTTTTGTGTGTGTGTGTGGTTCTGGGGATTGAACCCAGGGGCATTCTACCTCCGAGCTACACATCCAGCCCTATTTTGTATTCTTTATTTTGAAACAGGGTCTAAGTTGCGGAGGACCTCACTAAGTAGCTGAGGCTGGCGGCAAACCTGGATCCTCTGGTCTCAGCCTCCCAAGTACTGGGATTGCAAGAGTGCACCACCACGCCCGGCTTTAAATACCACTTTTTTTTTTTTTTTTGCGGTACCGGGGATTGAACCCAGGGGCGTTCTACCTCCTCGCTACATCCCCGGCCCTATTTTTTATACTTTATTTTGAAACTGGGTCTCACGAAGTTGCGGAGGGCCTCACTAAGTAGAAAGAGAGAGAGAGCTGAGGCTGGCGGCGAACCTGGATCCTCCAGTCTCCACCTCCCAAAGTACTGGGATTACAAGCGTGCGCCACCGTGCCTGGCTAAATACCACTTTCATAATGAAGCCCCCCATTTAAAATTGCACCCCTCTGCTCTTGTGATCTCCTCTGGCTGTTTTTTTTTTTTTTTCTGTAGTGGTGGTCACCTCGTTCGTTGCCCCCACCCGCCCTTGAGTGGCGGCTCCATGAAGTGGGGCACTTGTCTCTCGTTCACCTCTTCATCCCCAGGACCAGTTGCACATGCGGGCGCTCGGCTGTGACTGGATGAGAGAGCACACTTAGGGCTGAATGGACACGGAGGGCTCTCTGGGGTTTGACTGGGTGCTGCTGGGCGTGGCTGGCATCTGGGTGACAGGCCCCTGTGGTGTGCCTCCTGGTGTCCAGGTTCATTTGTGTGGCCCCTGGGATGGAGGCCTGGACTGGCAGGAGAACATGGAGATGCATGTGACTTCAGGGAGAGGAAAATGGCACTGGCAGTAGCAGCAGTCGCGAGATGATAGCCCCGCAAGTGGGAATGCTGAGGAAGGCGCCCGTGGAAAATTAGGATTTTCACCCTACCCTTTTTTTTTGGTGGTACCCGGGATTAAATCCAGGGGCATTCTACCTTTGAGCTACCCCTGCAGCCCTATTTTCTTTTGAAACAGGGTCATGCTAAGTTGCTGAGGCTGAACTGGGATTACAAGCGTGTGCCACCACGCCCCGCTCCCTTTTGTTCTCTGACATAAATGGTGTGTTTCATTTGTGGAAGATGTGTTGGGATTATGTATCATGTTAATAGTTTATTGGGTTCTTTTCTGTTGAGTTCTGAAATCTGCAAACATAAAGTATTTGTTTCTTTAAAATGTAGCTCCTTTGAAAGCCGGGCATGGTGGTGCACACTTGTAATCCTAGTACTCGGGAGGCTGAGACTGGAGGATTGCAGGTTGGAGGACAGTCTCCGCAATTTAGTGAGGCTCTCAGCAACCTAGTGAGACCCTGTTTCCAAATAAATAAAATCGGTCTGGGGATGTAGTTCTGAGGTAGAATGCCTCTGGGTTCAATTCCCAGTAACACACACACACACACACACACACACACACACACACACACAAAATGTAGCTCCTTTAAAACAAATAATAGTCATTCTTGTTTGTTCAGTGTCTTCCTTGGGACGCTAAACTTGTATTTCTCGGGTAGCAGTGTGTTCTTGGCTACTATAGGGACCTCAGTGAATTAGTGATTAAATCAGTGAAGGGCAGGAGCCAGACATCTAGTGCCCTACTATCAGGCCTCTGCTGTGGGCCAGTGTAGTATTGTTAGGGGCTATCTGCTGGTTCAGAAGATGAGTAACAGAACAAATCATGGGTCATTGTCTTCTCCACTTCCTTTGGGGAAGGGCCCTGTCATTATTGTAAGTTGATAAACTAATTTTTTTTTTTTTTTGGTGGTACTGGGGATTGAACCCAGGGGCATTCTATCTCCGAGCTACAACCCCAGACCTATTTTTTATTCTTTGAAACAGGGTCTCACTAAATTGCAGAGAGCCTCACTAAGTAGCTGAGGCTGGCCACAAACCTGCAATTCTCCTGTCTCAGTCTCCCAAGTACTGGGATTACAAGCATGCGCCACCACGCCCGGCTAAGTTGATAAATTTCTGAGATAGGGAAACCAGTGTCCCTGTGGCCCAACAGAAGTAAAAATGTACTTTAATAGGACCTTGTCCTTGCTCTACATTTCTGCCTTTGATGGCATCCCTGGTGGCTCCTTGGGCCAAGCGTGCTGCGGGAGTGCAGAGGCCTGCGCTGGGCTCTGAGTGAGCTGCTGGCTCCTCCGGCCAGCCCTCTTCTTCCCTGTGCCTTCCTCATGCTTGCCCATGTCTTGCAGTTGCATTGATAATTCCCCTGGTATCCAGGGAATGCAGCCTTCTTTTCTCTGCCTCTCTACTGACTGTTCCTCTTCTCTGGTATTGCCCAGAGATCCCTGAGCTGTTTCCTCAGAACGTCTCTGCCTCTGACACTCCTTCCCCTGGGAGTCCCCAGCATAGGAATGATGGCAGGGAGGAAGGCAGCAGGAAAGGAGGTAGGAGTTCTAGCCTAGAGTTTATAGCTTTTTAAAAATGTGCAGTTTCTGGACACAGCATTACAGCAAAGTAGAAACATTGTTATTATTATTTTTTTGGTACTGGAGTTTGAACTCAGACATTCTTCCTCTGAGCCATACCCCTAGCCTTAATTAATTAATTAGCTAATTAATTAATTATTTTTTGTGGTACTAGAGATTGAACCCAAGGGCATTCTACCTCTGAGCTACACTTCTAGCCCTATTTTATTTTTATTTTTATTTTTATTTTTATTTTTATTATTTAGTTATTTATTTTGCGGTACCGGGGATTGAACCCAGGGGTGTTCTACCTCTGAGCTACACCCCCGGCCCTATTTTTATCCTTTATTTTGAAACCGGGTCTCACGAAGTTGCAGAGGGCCTCACTAGGTAGAGAGAGAGAGAGAGAGAGAGACAGGGAGAGAGAGAGAGAGCGAGAGAGCTGAGGCTGGCCGCGAACCTGGATCCTCTGGTCTCCGCCTCCCAAAGTACTGGGATTACAAGTGTGCGCCACCACGCCCGGCCCTTATTTTTATTTTTAAAACAGAGTTTCTCTAAGTTACTGAGGCTGGCTGTGAACCTATGGTCCTCCTGTCACAGCCTCCCAAGTACTGGGATTACAGGTGTGAATCACCACACCTGGTTTATTATTTATTTTCAAACGGTCTAGCTAAATTGCTGAGAGCCAGCCGGGCATGGTGGTGCAGGTTTGTAATCCCAGTACTTGGGAGGCTGAGACTGGAGGATCCGGGTTCGCGGCCAGCCTCAGCTACTTAGTGAGGCTCTCCGCAACTTAGTGAGACCCGGTTTCAAAATAAAGAATAAAAAAAAAATAGGACTGGGGTGTAGCTTGAAGGTAGAATGCCTCTGGGTTCAATCCCAGTACAGCAAAAAAAAAAAAAAAAAAAAATGCTGAGAACCTCATTAAGTTGTTGAGACTGGCCTTGGACCTGCAATCCTCCTGTTTCAGCCTCCCAAGTACTAGGATTATAGTCATGTACCACCATGCCTAGCTTAGTTATTATTTGTTTGTTTAATTTTTTCAGGCACTGGAGGTTGAACCCAGAGACATTCTACCTCCAAGCTATACCCCCAGCCCATTTTTTATTTTTTATTTGGAAACAGGGTCTCGCTAGGTTACTGAGAGCCTCACTAAATTGCTGAGACTGACCTTGAACCTGCGACCCTCCCCTCTCAGCCTCTCAAGTACTGGGATTACAGGTATGCACCACCATGCCTAGCCTATTTATTTTTTGAATCCAGGGTATTCTACCTCTGAGCTATACCCCCGGCCCTATTTTATTTTTTTTTTTTTTTGAAACGGGGTCTTGCTAGTTGATGAGAGTCTCACTGTGTTGCTGAGGCTGGCCTCGAACCTGTGATCCTCTTGTCTCATCCTCCCAAGTACTGGGATTACAGGCATGTGCCACCATGCCCAGCTTATTTATTATTATTATTATTATTATTGTTATTGTCATTATTATTTTTGTGTGTGTGGTACTGGGGATTGAACCCAAGGGCATCTACCTCTGAGCTACACCCTCAGCCCTTTTTATTTTTTATTTTGAAACGGTTCTCACTAAATTGTGGAGGGCCTCACAAAGTTGCTGGCCTTGAGCCTGTGATCCTCCTGTCTCAGCCTCCCAAGTACTGGGATTACAGGCATGTGCCACCACACCTGGCTTTATTATTATTATTATTATTATTATTATTATTATTATTATTTATTTTTTTGTGGTACCGGGGATTGAACCCAGGGGCGTTCTACCTCCAACTATACTCCTGGCCCTATTTTTTATACTTTATTTTGAAACCGGGTCTCACGAAGTTGTGGAGGGCCTCACTAAGTAGAGAGAGAGAGAGAGACAGGGAGAGAGAGAGAGAGAGAGAGAGAGAGAGCTGAGGCTGGCCGCGAACTCCGATCCTCTGGTCTCCGCCTCCCAAAGTACTGGGATTACAAGCGTGCGCCACCACGCCCGGCCCTGCTTTATTATTGTTGTTGTTGTTGTTATTATTTTTGGTGGTACTGTGGATGGAACCCAGGGTCGTTCTACTTCCAAGCTACACTCCCAGCCCTATTTTATTTTTTATTTTAAAGCAGGGTCTCACTAAGTTGTGGAGGGCCTCACAAAGTTGCTGAGGCTGGCCGTGAACCTGCAATCCTCCTGTTTTAGCCTCCCAGGTACTGGGATTACAAGCGTGTGCCACCACGCCTGGCTATTGATTATTTTTGATATTTATAATCAGAGCTGGGTGTGGTGGTACACACCTGTAATTCCAGTGCTTGGGAAGCTGAGACAAGAGGATCGAATGTTGGAGGCAATCCTCAGCAATTTAGCGAGACTCAGCAACTTAGCCAGACCCTGTTTCAAAACAAAAAATAAAATAGGGCTAAGGGTATGCCTCAGAGGTAGAATGCCTCTGGATTCAATCCCTAGTAACCTGCTCCATCCCAAATATATATTTATTTATAATCAGAAAGTAAATCTTAGAAAAAATTCTTATAATACAGAAATGTTGAGGGGAACTTTTAACTAATCAAGCCAACCAAAATGTGTAGGCATATTTCCCACTTATGCTTTCCTTTATTATACTAAAACACGTGCCCTGCAGACCAGCTGCTTTGGGAAGCTCGCAGTTGAAGGTTTGGTTCTCCACCCACTCTGCCTCCCTGCTCCACCACATTAGCTTCTTTGCTCTTTCAACTGCTGCTTCTGGTATTTATCTTCACCTAAAAAGAAAGAAAAAAACCTTGCTTTTTTTGGTAATTTTGAGACTTTAAAAAAAATTTTTTTTGAGGTACTGGGGGTTGAACCCAGGGGCATTCTACCTCTGAGCTATACCCCCAGCCCTGTTTTTTATTCTTTATTTTGAAACAGGGTTTCACTAAGTTGCAGAGGACCTCACTAAGTAGCTGAGGCTGGCCTCGAACCCGGATCCTCCAGTCTCCACCTCCCAAGTACTGGGATTACAAGTGTGCGCCACCACGCCTCGCTGAGAATTTATCTTTCTTACCCCCCTTTCTCCCACTTCCCTACTTCTTTCCAGTATTACCAATATTGTGGTTTGATTATGAACTTTGTGGCTGAAAACTCAATGGCATTTATTTGTTTATGGTTTTGTAATTTGCACGTGGCTTGCCAGGGTTAGCATGCTCCCTCTGCCCTGTGTGGCATCAGCCTGCTTCCTGCATGTGGCTGGCCTGTTGGTCCTGCTGTGGGCTGCTGTCTCAAGACCTTGTGCTCCCCCCGGGTGGCCATCCCAAGAGCTCACTTGGGCTTCCTTGTAGCATGGTGGCTGGTTTCAGGAAGGAGGAAGTAACAGCCTTAGTTCTTTTATTTTCCTCAGTGCTGGGAGTGAACACAGGGCCTTGGGCATGCTAAGCAGGCTCTGCCACTCTGCCACTCTTGGCCCTGCAGTCCTTTCAAAGGCTCCGGTGAGAATTGTCCGCATCATTTTTGTCACATTCTGTTGGTGAATGCAACCACAGGACCAGGGGTGGAAAATGGATTTGATCTCCTAGTGGGGAGAGTGGCAAAGATTTGCTGGCCATCTGTAATCCACCTTTCTTTTATAGCGGTTTTTGGTTTAAATGAGTGTTTATAAGTTGTTTTATTGTTCAGCTGTACAATAAAACTGTGATTGGTAATATTTATTTTCTTGTATAACTTTTTGTCTTCCTCGTGGTAACTGTTTTGCTGTTTGCTTAGTTTTCCATGCATCTATTACTAATTCAGCCCAAAGTTTTCCAAATGAACTGTGTAAAAGGCCCTTTGGGATGGTGAGCCACCCTAGATCTGGCAGTTCAGTTCGTTCTTTTCTCTGGGCAACTTGACTTTTCTCAGAGCTGGAGACGGGGCTCCTTCTGGCCTGTGGGCACTTCAGAGGTGGAGCCTCTGTTCTGGGGCCCGGCCCTCACTGGTGTGCTCCTCAGCGCACCCTCGTGTGGAGGCACATGGTCTGGTAGTAATCTTCCAGTGTGAGAGGCAATGGTTTTTGAGACTTTACGTGTCGAAATTAACTGTTCTGTGCTTATGCTTGGTTAATAGCTTGCCTGGGTATGTGTTTTGGTTGGAAGCAATTTTTTCTCAAAATTTTGAAGGTGTTTCTTTATTCGTTTGAGCATCCCATGTATATTTTCTCTGTGAAGGAGTCTGGCGCTCTTCAGAGTTCTGATTCTTTGCGTGTGGCCTCCTTTTACTGCCCTGGAAGCCATGCAGCCTGCTTTGTACCCACTGTGCCACCACTCAAGGGTCCTTCTGACCTTTTGATTATGGTCAGGTTATTTCTGTCATAGTTTTTGTCTTTTTCTTTTTGAAACTCCTGTTAGGTGGGTTTCTCATTGATATACTCTTCATATTTTCTTTTTATTTTATACTGGGGATTGAACCTAGGGGCATTCTACCCCCAAGCTAAACCCCCAGCCTTTTAAAAAAATTTTATTTTGAAACAGGGCCTCTCTAAGTTGCTAAAGGTCTCTAAGTTGCTGAGGCTGGCTGTGTGTGCAACCACACCTGGCTCCTCACATTTTCTCTCCTGTATTTTCTTTTCCTTCCTACCTCTCGCCTTCCTTTTCCTCTTTTCTTCCTTTTCTCCTCTCTTCCTTTCCTTTCCCTTTTCCCTCTTCTCCTTTTTTTCGTGGTACTGGGGATTGATTGAACCCAGAGGTGTTCTGCCTCTGAGCTACATTCCCAGCCCTTTTTTAAAATTTTTTATTTTGAAACAGGTTCTCAGAGAATCTTGCTAAATTGCTGAGGCTGTCCTCAAACCTGTGATCCTCCTGTCTCAGCCTTCCAAGTACTGGGATCACAGGCCTGCACCTCCATGTTCTACTCTTCTCTTTTCTTTCTCCCTTCCCCTCCTGTCCTGCAGTTCTTTTCTCCTTCCTTCTTTCTCTCCCTCTCCTTTACCTGCTCCTTCCTGCTTTTCTCCTCTTTTGGCGCACATTTGGCCATCTCCTTTTGTCTCCTTAGCAGATATGAATGCTATTATAGAGTGCTATAATGTTTAACTTTGGAAATACTTTTACATTTTTATAATATTTCTTTAAAAGTCTAAATAAAAGCTTTAAATAAGTAATCACATGCCTCAGAATTAAAAATATGGTGTAAAACTCTCCCTACTGGAGCCAGGCATGGTGGTGCATGCTTCTAATCCCAGTACTTGGGAGGCTGAGGCAGGAGGATCACAGGTTCAAGGCCAGCCTCAGCAACTTATTTAGGCCCTCAGCAATTTAGCAAGACCTTGTTTCAAATTAAACAAACAAACAAACAAACAAACAAAACCCCCACCATCACCACCAACAAAAAAACCAGGCATGGTGGACATGCCTATAATCCAGTACTTGGGAGGCTGAGACAGGAGGATTGTAGGTTTGACGCCAGCCTCAGCAATTTAGCCACTCTTAGCAACCTAGTGAGACCCTGTTTCAAAACAAAACAACAAACACACAAAGGGCTGGGGATGTAGTTTAGAGGTAGAGTTGGGACCAGGGAGGGAAGCAGCATAAATGTGAAAGTTCAAAGGGCTTGCCTCACGCCTCCCTGCAGCTCTGTGCTTCCATGTGGCTGAGACAAAAAGGGAATCAGGTCAGTCAGAGTCCTCACTGTCGCAGGTGCATTTGCAGGAGAAGCAAAGCTTGTGCTGTGGGCGAATTCTAAGCAGTATAGGATAATCTGATGGGAATTTCTGAGTAACAGTGGTCAAAGCCTGGGACCCTGTGGCACAGCAAACGTATACTTGTTCCATTTCCCCTGACGTGGACCCGTCATACAGAACAGTTTCTGCCCTCGTTCAGTCACTGCAGGACCAAAACATGTTCCTGTGGTCTGGTGTAAGGTGTTAGGCTTGATGGAGTGGTAGGTGAGTATAGATCATGGTGCAAGCTTGGGTTTCCATTTCAGTCTCTCTTCTGCCCCTGGAGGGGTAGCTGGGTGCTTGGTCCCTTTTGTGGCTAGCTGTGGGGAGTGTCCCGAAGGCCTCATTGCGTTCCCTGTGTGGAGACCTCCCCTGGTCTGGATTAGAGTCACAGAATGGTCAGAGTGGGCTGTGGCTGACATCCTGGCGAGGGGGAAGGTGGTGCGTGGAAACATTAAAGTCTGGTGGCAAGGGATGATTTTCCTCCCTCCTGCCCTCCACCCTCTCTTTCTCTTTCTTGCTGTATTACATCTTCTTTTCTTTCTTTTTTTTTGAAGTACTGGGGATTGAACCCAGGGGCATTCTACCTCTGAGCTATACCCCCAGCCCTATTTTTAATTTTTTATTTTGAAACAGGGTCTTACTAAGTAGCTGAGGTGCTGACTTCGAACCTGAGATCCTCCTGTCTCAGCCTCCCAAGTACTGGGATTACAAGCCACTACCCGGTTACTTTTTTTCTTTTCTTATCTTCCTTCCCTCCCTCCCTCCCTGTACTAGGGATTGAACCCAGGGCCATTCTACCTCTGAGCCTGGCTTAAGAAATAGTTGTAACAAAGCCAGGCATGGTGGTGTGTGCCTGTAATCCCAGTACTTGGGAGGCTGAGACAGGAAGATTGCAAGTTCAAGACCAGTTTCAGCAATTTAGTGAGGCCCTCAGCAACTTAGCGAGACTTTTTCAATATAAGAAATAGAAAGGGTTGTGAGTGTAGCTCAGAGGTAGAGCACCCCTGGGTTCAATCTCTAGTACCCAAAGAAACAAAAACATATACTTCTTAATTTCTGTCTGTCCCTTCTAGAACATAACCTCCACAAAGTAAGGAATGCGTTTTTTTTATTGCTGCATCTCCCTGTGCTGGAGCAGGCCCTGGTCCTTTTCGCTATGTGACAATGCCCTGCTGTGCATGGCAGACCCCTCTACTCATGTGGTCTCGTGGGTGCTGCGCAGCCTCCTAGCCACTTCACGTGTCTGGTCATAGTGTATACATTCTGTGAAATGTAAGTAATTAGTTGTGCAATTCCTAAGTGCTTATTTAAAAAAAACAACAGCAATCTGATGCATGACTTCCCACTCCCGTCCTGTTCCCCATAACTGTCAATTTCTGTTTTAATTTCCATATTTTCATTTTCCCTCCGAGTTCTTCAGTATTTTCTTTCTTTTCTGCAATGATTATTTGTTAGTTTTTTTTTTTTTTTTTGCAGTACCAGGGATTGAACCCAGGGGTGTTCTACCTCTGAGCTACGCCCCCAGCCCCATTTTTTATTCTTTATTTTGAAACAGGGTCTCCTAAGTTGTAGAGGGCCTCACTAAGTAGCTGAGGCTGGCTGCGAACCCAGATCCTCCGGTCTCAGCCTCCCAAGTACTGGGATTACAAGTGTGCACCACCACGCCCGGCTTTATTTGTTAGATTTATACTTTAAAAACATTTTTAAGCCAGGCGTGGTGGCGCACGCTTGTAATCCTAGTCCTTGGGAGACTGAAATCGAAGGATACGGGTTTGTGGCCAGCCTCAGCTACTTAGTGAGGCCCTGTTTCAAAATAAAGAATAAGCTGGGCATGGTGGTACACGCTTGTAATCCCAGTACTTGGGAGGCTGAGACCGGAGGATCTGGGTTCGCAGCCAGCCTCAGCTACTTAGTGAGGCCCTCTGCAACTTAGTGAGACCCTGTTTCAAAATAAATAATAAAAAATAGGGCTGGGGGTGTAGCTTGGAGGTAGAATGCCCCTGGGTTCAATGCCAAGTGCCAAAAAAAACCATTTTTTTTTTTTTTGCGGTACCGGGGATTGAACGCAGGGGCGTTCTACCTCTGCGCTACGCCCCCGGCCCTATTTTTTTTATACTTTATTTTGAAACCAGGTCTCACAAAGTTGCGGAGGGCCTCACTAAGTAGAGAGAGAGAGAGAGAGAGAGAGAGAGAGAGATCTGAGGCTGGCCGCGAACCTGGATCCTCCGGTCTCCGCCTCCCAAAGTACTGGGATTACAAGCGTGCGCCACCACGCCCGGCCAAAAAAAAAAAAACATTTTTAAGAAGAAAAATATTTATAAGCAAGAGATTTTTTTTTTGGTATTGGGGATTGGGCATTCTACCTCTGAGCTACACCCCCAGCCCTATTTTATTTTTTATTTATTTATTTATTTTGTGGTACTGGGGATTGAACCCAGGGGCATTCTACCTCTGCGCTACACCCCTGGCCCTATTTTTTTATACTTTATTTTGGAACTGGGTCTCACGAAGTTGCGGAGGGCCTCACTAGGTAGAGAGAGAGAGAGAGAGAGAGCGCGCGCGCGCGCGCGCTGAAGCTGGCTGTGAACCCGGATCCTCCGGTCTCAGCCTCCCAAGTACTGGGATTACAAGTGTGCGCCACCACGCCCGGCTCATTTATTTTATTTTGAAACAGGGTCTCACTAAGTTGCTGAGGGTCTTGCTAAGTTTACTTGCCTTGAACCTGCGATCTTCCTGTCTCAGCCTCCCAAGTACTGGGATTACAGGCATGTGCCACCACACCCAGTATATTTTTTATTTTGAGACAGGATCTTGCTAAATTGCTGAGGATTTTGCTACCACTCCTGGCCGGCTGGCCGGCCTCTTTCCTTTCCTTTCCTTTCCTTTCCTTTCCTTTCCTTTTTCTTTCCTTTTTCTTTCTTTCTCTCTCTTCCTTCTTTCCCTCCTTCCTTCCTTTATTTCTTTATTTCTTTCTGTCTTTCTTTGTGGTACTGGGGATTGAACCCAGGGCATTCTATCTCTGAGCTACATCCCCAGCCCTATTTTATTTTTTATTTGGAAACAGGGTCTCTCACTAAGTTGCAGAGGACCTCATTGCCGAGGCTGGCCATGAACCTGTGATCTTCCTATCTCAGCCTCCCCGGGATTACAATTGTGCATCACCACATCTGGCTCCAGCTTGCATTTCTTTTTAGTCATTGCTTTGGCTGAGATTGTAGCTCATTGTAGACTACTAAGAGTTCATGTTGTAGCATTTCTTATGAAATATAAGTCTCTTGGAATTGTCTAGATTGATCTCTTCCTCCCCTATGCTGTGGTTGTCATATGAATTATACCTATGTAAGTTATAACTCCCACAGTCTTACAAATTTTTGCTTTAGGTATATGAATTTTAAAGAAACTAAGAGGAGCAAATAGTTTTTTACATTTATTCATATATTTACCATTTCCGATACTCTTAATTTCTTTCTAAATATCCAAATTTCAGCCCAGTCTCTTCCCTTTAACCTTTGCATTTTTTCCTTTCCTTCCTATGCATTTTTTTTTGTAATGTAGATCTGCTAGTGACAACTTCTTAGTTTGTATTTCTCTCAAAATGTATTGGCAGCTGTGCGTGGTGGTGCATACCTGTAATCCCAGTACTTTGGAGGCTGAGACAGGAGGATCACAGGTTTGAGGATAGCTTCAGTAACTTAGTGAGACCCTGTTTCACATTAAAAAGAGATGGGAGTGTAGCTCAGAGGTAGAATGCCTCTGGGTTCAATTCTCAGTAATTTACCCAAAACAAAACAAAACAAAACACCCCCCCAAATCCTTACATATTCTATTGTCTTCTGGCTTCTGTTTAATAATTAAATGATCATCCTTATTATTATTCTATATGTAATGGGTCTTTTAATTGTTTTCTCTGACTTCTTTTGAGATATTCCTGTCTGTCCATCCATCCATATTGGGGACTGAACCCAGGGAAACTCTGCCACTGAGCTATATCTCCAGCCGTTTTATTTTTATGTGTTTATTTTATTTTGAGACAGGGTCCACTAAGTTGCCCAGGCTGGTCTGTCACTTGTGATCCTCCTGCCTCAGCCTCCTGTGTAGCTGGGATCGCAAGTGTGCATGCACCACTGTGCCTAACCAGTTTGACTGACTGACGTGCCTGGCTGTGGGTTTCTTGTATTCATCTTGTTTGGGGTTTGTTAAACTTTTTTTTTTTTTTGGTACTGGAGATTGAACCCAGAAGCATTCTACCTCTGAGCTACACCCCCAGCTCTATTTTATTTTTTATTTGGAAACAGGGTCTCACCAAGTTACTGAGAGCCTCACTAAGTCGCTGAGGCTGGCTGCGGACCTGTGAACCTCCTGTCTCAGCCTCCCAAGTACTAGGATTACAAGTGTGTGCCACCATGCCCTGTTTGCTGAGTTTCTTTTTCTTTTTTTTTTGTGGTACCGGGGATTGAACCCAGGGGCATTCTACCTCTGGGCTACACCCCCAGCCCTATTTTTTATTCTTTATCTTAAAACGGTCTCACTAAGTTGTGGAGGCCTCACTAAGTAGCTGAGGCTGGCCTCAGCCTCCCAAGTACTGGGATTACAAGCGTACGCCACCATGCCTGGCTTTGAGTTTCTTGAATCTATACTTTTGTGTGTGTGTGTGTGTGTGTGTGTGTGTGTGTAACTGGGGATTGAACCAGGGGCATTCTACTTTCCAGCTATACCCCCAGCCCTATTTTGTGTGTGTGTGTGTGTGTGTGTGTGTGTGGGTGATTCTGGGAATTGAATCCAGGGACATTCTACCTCTGAGCTACACCCCCAGCCCTGTTTTTTATTCATATTTTGAAACAGGGTCTCACTAGGTTGATGAGATTCTCACTACTTGCTGAGGCAGTCCTCAAACCTGTGATCCTCCTGTCTCAGCCTCCCAAGTACTGGGATTACAAGCCTGCGCCATCATGCCCGGCCCCCAGCCCTATTTTTTATTCTTTATTTTGAAATGGTCTAAGTTGCAGAGGGCCTCACTAAGTAGCTGAGGCTGGCTGCGAACCTGCAATCCTCCTGTCTCAGCCTCCCAAGTATTGGGATTACAAGTGAGTGCCACCACACCCGGCTGAATCTATAAATTTATATCTCACAAAATTGGCAAAAATTTTGGCTATTTTTTTCTGCTTCATTCTTTCCTTCTGGGTGGGACTCCAGACTTCCAATTTTGTTTTATAGAATGATGAGGCTCTGTTCCTTTTTTTCTTTTTCTTTTTCTTAATTTATTCTCTGTTTTTCAGTCTGGATAATTTTTTGGGGGGGCCTGGGGATTGAACTCAGGAGCGTTCAACCTCTCAGCTGTACCCCCATCCCCATTTTATTTTATTTTATTGTTTGCGGTACTAGGGATTGAACCCAGGGCGTCTACCTCCAAGCTACATCCCCACCCCTAATTTTTATTCTTTTATTTATTTTTTTTTGCGGTACCGGGGATTGAACGCAGGGGCGTTCTACCTCCGCACTACGCCCCCGGCCCTATTTTTTATACTTTATTTTGAAACTGTGTCTCACGAAGTTGCGGAGGGCCTCACTAAGGAGAGAGAGAGAGAGAGAGACAGGGAGAGAGAGAGAGAGAGAGCTGAGGCTGGCCGCGAACCCGGATCCTCCGGTCTCTGCCTCCCAAAGTACTGGGATTACGAGCGTGCGTCACCATGCCCGGCTTTTATTCTTTTATTTTTGAAACAGGGTCTCACTAAGTTGCGGAGGGCCTCACTAAGTAGCTGAGGCTGGCTGCAAACCTGCGATCCTCCTATCTCAGCCTCCCAAGTACTGGGATTACAAGCGTGCGCCACTGAATTTCAATATTTGGACCATTTTGGGGTTGGTTTCTGTTGTTTCCCCATTTCTTCATATGTTTAGTAATTTTGGATCGTATCCTGGACATTATAGAGAATATGTTGTGGACACTTTGAATTGTTATGTTGCTCTTAAATGTGTTTTGCTTTGTTTTTAGTCCAGCATCTGGAATATCGTTTGAATTATTTTATAAGCTTGGCTGCTTGGAATCTGCCCCATATAGGTGTTGACCTAAAACTTGGGCAGAGTTTGAGTTCCTCCCTCCTTTTATAGCAGTTGTAATTGCCTCAAACTCTCCTCAGGCACAAAACTGAAAATCAAGAGGTTGACCCAGTGGTGTTCCCTTTCTTTCAAGAGTTGACTCCCATCCATTTTCTTCCTGCTTTTGGTTGCTTTCCAGTGACTTCTGAGAGTTGTTTTTATAGGTTGTTCTGGGTGTACAGTTTTTACCTGTGGGCAGTTGGTCTTATGTGTGCTGGAAGGGGAACCTGTTCTGATACACCTTTAAAACTCTGGTGTGTGGCTGTGTGGGGTGGCGTGCACCTGTAATCCCAGTGACTCTAGATGCAAGGTCTAGGCCAGCCTGGCAACTTAGTGAAACCCTAGAAGGTTCTAGGGTTTGCTCAGTGGTAGAGCACTTCCTGGTTCAATTCCAGTACTGTAATAAAATAATAAGAAGGGCTAGGCATCTAGCTTAGTGGTAGAACCCCCCTGGATTCAATTCCTAGTACCTCCAAAAACAAACAAACACTGTGGTGTGGGTCAAACAAAGTGCTCTTCCGTGTGTTGTGGTGTGGCCAGGTCATCTGGTGCATATGCAGCTCCTCTGGAGCTTAGGTACTGTAGATGTCCTCTTCCGCCTGTGTCCCCCCTCAGCTCCCTGTCACTGTTGACATTCGGGCCAGGTGATTGATTGTTGGGGGTCATACTATGCATCATGGGATGTTTAGCAGCCTCCTTGACCTCTCCCCAGTAGATGGTCAGTGGCAGTCCCCAAGTGGTGACAATCCTAATGTTTCCAGATGGGGCTAAGTGCCCCAGGGAGCAAAGTCCTCCCCAGTTGAGAACTCTGTATACGTGGATGTCTCTGGGCTTTCCCATTTTCAGCTTTTCCCCAGTGCCTGATGCTGCTGGTTGCTGCCTTGTCCAGGTTGGGGGTGGGAGGGTCCTTGTTGGAGTCTGGTGGTACAGTCTTGGCAGATGTCTTCTTGGCTGGTGTGATTGTCTTTCCATTTCTTATTCTTAGCCCTCTTTAGGGGCTCTTGCCCCTTAACTGGGTGTCTCTGATGGGGGACTGTAGCTTCCCAGTGCAGACCCCGCATCCCCATATTATATGTAGCACATCTTCCTAGAAGATCCTCCCTCTGCAGTCTGGCCTTGTATGGCCATTGGGGCACGTTGTCTGCTTTTTCCATGTTGCACAGTAGTGTGAACTGTGGCTGAGCAGTGCTGCCTCTTGACTGTTAGGCTTCAGGTGATAAATGAGATGTACATTACTGCGGTGTGCCTTGCTTTAGGTGTTTAATTTGGTCCTGGTCAGGGAGGGCCTGTCCAGGGGCGCACAGAGTAGAATATGGGATCAAGCACAAACCCAAACTGACTTGGAGTGTGTTTGCACTCTTATTCTTGGCCCTCCCCCCCCCAGTACTGGGTATTGAACCCATGGCTTTACACATGATGTATTCTTGGGTTTTTCTTTTTCTTTTTTTCTATTCCTAATACGTGCTGGGAGTTGAAAGATCTGATTTTAACTTTAGTTGACCAGGTGACCTTGGGATTCCTCTTTGGCTGGGACTGGAGGGCCTGGCACAACTCTTTGCCTGTTTGTGCTTCTTTTGCTTCTAAGCTCTTCCCTCTTCCTTTTGCCTGGGCCTGGCATTGCATTTGTTGCCCGCATACACTGGCTCTTTGAAGTGTGGATGGCTGGGGTGGGTGGTCACATGCATGCTGAGGATGAGCACACAGGTCATGCTGTGCATCCCCACCATATCAACTGTCAGTGGTTGGGGCAGTCTTGAGTTTGCTGCTCTGACAGACTCTGTGTTCTTTCTCCCTTTTATAAACAATTCCCTGTGGGCTTTCAGCAGAATCTTTTTTTTTTTTTTTTTTTTTTTTTTTTGGTGGTACTGGGGATTGAACCCAGGGGGCATTCTACCTCTGGGCCTATTTTTTATTCTTTATTTTTGAAACAGGGTCTCACTAAGTTGCGGAGAGCCTCACTAAGTAACTGAGGCTGGCCGCGAACCTGGATCCTCCGGTCTCATCCTCCCAAGTACTGGGATTACAAGCATGTGCCACCATGCCCGGCTTCAGCAGAATCATTTTGATTCCATTTTTTTTTTTTTTTGTGCTACTGGGTATTGAACCCAGGGGCGTTCTACCTCTGAGCTACACCCCCAATTTTGTTTTTTTAAATTTTGAAACAGGGTCTCAACTAGGTTGTGAAGGGCCTTGCTAAGTTGCTCAGGCTGGTTGCAAACCTGCGATCCTCCTGTCTCAGCCTCCTAAGTACTGGGATTATAGGCATGTGACACTATGCCCAGCTCCATGTCATTTTTTGATACTAAAACTGCTAGCTGGGCATGGTGGCTCATGCCTCTAGTCCCAATACTTGGGAGGCTGATACAGGAGGATGGCAGGTTTGTAGCCATCCTTAGCAATTTAGTGAGGCCCTGAGCAATTTAATGAGACTCTGTTTCAAAATATAAAATAGGGCTGGGGATGTAGCTCAGAGGTTGTCTCTGTTCAATCCCCAGTACCACAAACAAACAACAATAACCCCCCCCCAAATACCCAAAAGTGCTTCCTGCAACCTAAATTATTATCTAAAACATCATACATTTTGCTTTTTTTTTTTTGTACTGGGGATTGAACCCAGAGACATTCTACCTCCAAGCTATACCCCCAGCCCTTTTTATTTTTCATTTTGAAATATGGTCTTAGTGAGTTGCGGACGCTGGTCTCGAACCTTCAATCCTTTCTCAACCTTCCGAGTACTGGGATTACAGGCATGTGCCACTGTGCCTGGCTTAAAACATCATAGATCGCATCAAGAAAATCCTCAGAACAAAAAACCTGGCCCCTGCAAAACGGTAGAGGTGTTGGCATATTTATCCTAGGTTTTAAATGTAATGTATTGTTTTTCTCTTCTTTTTCCTTTAAATATTATAGTGTTCTAAGAACTGAAGCATCTAGGCTGGATGGAATTTAGCATCAAAAAAAGTCCTCTTTCTGTTCAGAAAGTTGTAAAGTGCATAAAGATGAAGCAGGCACCAGAAGTCCTTGGCAGTGCAAATGGGAAGCCTCAGAACTGTGAAGTGAATCGCGACTGCTCTGTATTCCTCAGCAAAGCTCCACTTTCTAACAGCCTACAGGAGGGAGTCATGCAGAAATTTAATGGCCATGATGCACTTCCCTTTATTCCAGCTGAGAAGTTGAAAGACCTTACTTCCCGTGTGTTTAATGGAGAACCTGGTGCGCATGATGCCAAATTGTGTTTCGAGCCCCAGGAAGCGAAAGGAATGGGGACACCACCCAACACTACCCCTATCAAAAATGGCTCCCCGGAAATTAAGCTGAAAATCACCAAGACATACATGAACGGGAAACCTCTCTTTGAATCTTCCATTTGTGGCGACAGTGCTGCTGATATGTCCCAGTCAGAAGAAAATGGACAAAAGGCAGAGAATAAGGCAAGAAGGAACAGGAAGAGAAGCATAAAATATGACTCCTTACTAGAGCAGGGGCTTGTGGAAGCAGCTCTAGTGTCCAAGATCTCAAGTCCTACAGAAAAAAAGGTATTTGTGAGGGATTCTGCTAGGCCTCGTGTCGGGGGGGGGGGAGCGGGCCCTGTGTGAGCACACTCTTGTGCGTGTGGCAGGCAGAGCTGGTGCGGCAGACCTGGTGTGGCAGCTGCTGTCTGTCTGCTTGCCTTTGCCCACACAGCTGATACTGCTTGAGCCTTGGCTGTGGGTCAGGCTTCAGGCTCCAGGATACTGCAATATTGTCCCCTTTAGGTCCACAGCCGTCTGCTGTGCCAGTTGAAGGCCTAGAGAGGTTAAGTGTTCAGGACTAACATGGCTAAAAAAAGAGGCAAAACTAGTTTCTGAAGCCAGGCCTGCCAGTGCCCAGGTCCTTTGCTGGACAGCCTCGGCTGTGCTGTTTCCATGGGTCTTGTCTCCTGGGTGGTGGAGAAGCCCAGCCTAGCCTGAGACTTGAATCTGTGCCATCCGATGAGTGGGGAGCAGATCTGAGCCTTGCAGAACTGCTCCTGTCATCCTTCCGCACGTTCGCTGTCTGCTCTTAACCAGGTGGTCCAGCAGACGGCCTGCCTCCTTGAGGATGGGCTGTTCTTGGTTCCCAGTGCAGAGCCCAGCACTCTGGACACAAGCCAGTGTATGTTTGCTCACCAAAGGGCGATGGGGAGCCTGGCTTCAGGTGGAAGAACATGCCATTCTGTTGTGTTCTGCCAGATGGTTTGTGTTGCCATGCCTTAAAGTGATACACAGTGTGACCCTAACCCTGCAGTGAGGACAGGCTATGCAGAGCAGCTCGGGGGCCTTGGCCTTGGCAGAAGGGAACCAAGGCCAGGCAGCCATGCTGTTCTTCTGGGGCTGGTGCCCTGCAGGCCTTGGGTGCCTGTTGGCCTTCAGCTGTGGCTCCTAGGTGCAGGGAACCCAAACTTGTGTGAGTTGGTCTCGTCACCAAGGTTGGAATATTTAGTTTAAAATTATAGTGGCTGGGCGTGGTGGCACACGCTTGTAATCCCAGTACTTGGGAGGCGGAGGCCAGAGGATCCGGGTTTGCTGCCAGTCTCAGCTACTTAGGCCCTCCGCAACTTCGTGAGACCTGGTTTCAAAATAAAGGATAAAAAATAGGGCCGGGGGTGTAGCTCGGAGGTAGAACGCCCCTGGGTTCAATCCCCGGTACCGCAAAAAAAAAAAAAAAAGTTATAGTGGAATTTTATTTTAATATTTCTACAGATAAAAGGAGGAATAGTTAAAATTTCCTTGGAATTGCTAAACTCATGAAGAGCTTTGAGGGTTTAAAAACAGTGGTTTTTGAGTGCTCTGGAGCTGCTTTGCTCTGACTAATTAATTTCAAAGGCATTTTTGTTGTTTGTTTTGTTCTTGTAGTACTGGGGATGGAACCTAGGACCTTGTGCTTGTTACGCAAGCACTCTTTCACTGAGACACATCCCCAGCCTCAAAGACATTTTGGGGAGGGTACTGGGAATTGAACCCAAGAGCATTCTATCTCTGGGGGGTGGGAGCTCCACCCCCAGCCATTTTATTTATTTGTTTTTGAAACAAGGACTCAGTAGGTTAAGAGTCTCATTATTTTGCTGAGGCTGTCATCCAACCTGCAAACTTCTTGTCTCAGCATCCCAAGTACTGGGATAACAGGCATGTGCCACTGTGCCTGGCCCAAAGACAGTTTTTTAAAAAGGTCAGTTTAGCTGGGCATGGTGGTGCATGCCTTTAATCCTAGTACTTGGAAGGCTGAGACAGGAGAATCACAGGTTCAAGGCCAGCCTCAGCAACTTGGCAAGACCCTCAGCAACTTAGTGAGACCCTGTTTCAAAATAAAAAATAAAACTGGGCGTGGTGGTGCACACTTGTAATCTCAGTACTTGAGAGGCTGAGACAGGAGGGTCGCAGGTTCGAGGACAGCCTCAGCAAGTAGTGAAACTCTTGTCATCCTAGCGAGACCCTGTTTCAAAATAAGAAAAAAACAGGGGTTATATAAGAATAAAGCTGGGGGTGTAGCTTGGAGGTAGAATGCCCCTGGGTTCAATCCCCAGTGCCACAAAAAAATTAAAAAAGGACTGGGGGTGTAGCTCAGAGATAGAACGCCCTTGGGTTCAATTCCTAGTTCCACCAAAAAAAAAAAAAAAAAAAGCCAGTTTAGTAACTGACACAGTAATGTTTAGAAATGCCCATGGTTGCAGTAAACCTTACATTTGCACAGGAGAAGAGGCCTCTTAAGGTCGTGGGAGACCTGGCTTTTATTCCTAGCCCTGCCACTTGGTTTTGTTGAAACTTGGGAAATTCCTGAATTTTGACTCTCCCTGTGTGTGGTGGGATGGACCTGGGACACTGTGCAGTCCTCGAGTGCTGACATCTGTGGAAAGTGTGTGATGTGGCGGCTGTCCGTCAGCCTCGCGGCCATGCTCATGAAGCTCTGTAGCAGCCAGTAAGATTTCAGGGCTGTCATCTTCAGTTCACAGATGAAGATGCTGAGGCCCAAAGCAGTAACCCAAGTATGGAGTGCTCTTGGGAGGGAGGCTTAGGAACTCTCTCCCGGGAGGTTGGGGTGCTGGCTGTGCTTGTCCCCACTGGAGAGCAGAACCCAGTGCGGCTTGGGAGGAGTTTGCCTTCGGGGTGGATATTCTGTCCCAGAAATGGTGAACCTGAGGCTCAGGCCTCTGCCTCGGCACTGGAGCGGTCTTCAAGTTGGGTGAAGCACATGCCTTTGAGGACTGGCAGACATGTGCTTGTGGGCAGCGGTCACTGTGGATTTGGGGTTCTCTGAATAAATCACCATTGAAGACCACCCACCAGGCCAAGGAAGTAGAATTATACAGGGATCTTCATAATGTTGAGTACCCACTGCCAGGCACTGGGCAGCGCTGTAGATGAGGGTGAGGGACACACAGGTGTGATGGAGCGGTGTTGGGGCTATGATCTAAAACAGCAAAAGGGGCATGCTTCTTTTTGGAGGCCCCTTGTGTGTGTGTGAGAGGGGTGGCCGGCCTTCCTTCCTTCTTCCTTCCTTCCTTTTTTGCAGTGCTGGGATGGAACTTGGCCTCATGCATGTTAAGGAAGTGCTCTGTCACTGAGCTACACCCCCAGCCCTCCATGTGTGCTTTGAACCTCTAGCCTAATTAATTCTTGGTTTTCTGTAGATATAAGGCTGTTGTAGATAGAAGGGGCAGTTATTAGATGGGTTAACATCTGTCTTTTGTGGTTCATTTTCAGATTCCAGTTAAGAAAGAGTCCTGTCCAAACACTGGCAGAGACAAAGACTACCTGCTGAAATACAACGTGGGCGATTTGGTGTGGTCCAAAGTGTCAGGTTACCCTTGGTGGCCTTGCATGGTTTCTGCTGATCCACTCCTTCACAACTATACCAAGCTGAAAGGTATTGTGCCATCTTCCTCTCTGCACTTAATTGCAATCGTCTCCAGGTGTCTTGCTTATGCTTCCTTAAACGGCCCTACTGTAGATCACTTTTGTAGCTTCACCTAAGATTAGTAATGGACTTAGATGTGACGCATTTCCATTCTTAAATATGTGCTTCATCTGATTGAATTAATGATAAAGAAGAAAAAGTCTTTGCCTTGAATTACTTTCAGGTTTTATGGTAAAGTATTTATTTAGATATATAGTAATTGTTTTTTTCAGCATGATTTACAAAATAGTATTTTATACTAAAGTTTCGTTATAAAAAAACCTCCAAGTTCATTAGACCTGTGGGAAGAAGGAAGCAGCTAGAAATTATTATCTTTGTCTTATGAAACTTGAGTAGATTAATTGGTACATGGAACAGCTGAAGAACATATTAAGAATGTAATATATTACCAATACAGAGAAAATACTTAGATAACAATTGGATAAACCCATGAATGTGTTTTGGAGAAAAAAAAAATAAAAGACTGGGTGGTCTGAGATTTTTCTGGAAAGTTCTAGCCTAGAGTAATATATGAATTTGGTTTGAAGCAGGTAAGATGTGGTGAGTACAGAGTTGGGACTGAGCATATACATTGGTGTCCCTAACCTGTATATGCCCTTCAGAAGTGTGGGTGACCAGAGCCATGGCTGGAGCAGGCTGGTGCTTACCAGTTAGCCTCCTGTGTCCCCTCCTGGTCTCTGCAGTAGTGCTCTTGTCCCCTCTTGGGCCTGGGGCCTCATGCCACTACCTGCACAGCCATACCAGCTCGTCAGCTGGTTGTAGGAGTGGGATATGTAGGGCCTCCTGGCAATTGCAGACTGGGTGGGGCTGGGCTTAGGATGAAGGGGACTTGAGCACCCATCTCTATGTCCTGCCTTGGCCTCCTGTGCCATGGGGTGGCTGTGGGCTCGGGTGCCATAGGACTTGTGGTAGGGGATCAGCTTCTAACCCAGCTTCAGCTCTGTGTCCCCATAGGACCTCTGACTTCCTGGCTTTGGCAGAATGAAAAGTCCCTCCAATGGGCTGAAGGGCCCTCAGGGCACGCCTCCAGGCATCTGGACTTGGCGTGGTCCACAGCCATGGTGCAGGCACACGTGTGTGAAGGGCTGCCACTTCCTTCTCAGCTCTGAGTGAATGCCACACAGCACATCTCCTGACTTCCATGGCATCTGTCTGCATGGCACACCACTGAGTCTGGGAATTTTTACTGGTTAATGCAAAGCTGTTTAAACATTTCCCACTGGGAGAATGGCTGTCCTGTTCTCAGGTTCTGCTTTACCTATTTTGGGGCTCTGGTGCCCTCCAGGACTGAGCTGGGAAACCCAGGCATGGTGATGTGTGTCCTCTGTTTCCCAGGGAGCTCTGCAGTCTCTTGCGACTGTCCCTGTGCTCCATTCTTGCTTCTGTGGACACCTGGTCTTGTCTGCATCTTTTTTTTTTTTTTTTGTGCGGTACTGGGAATTGAAACCAGGGGTATTCTACCTCCAAGCTACACCCTAAGCCTTATATTTTTGTTTTGAAACGGTCTCTCTGGGTTGCTGACAGTCTCGCTAGATTGCTGAGGCTGTCCTCAAACTTTCAATCCTCCTGTCTCAGCCTGCCAAGTACTGGGATTACAGGTGTGTGCCATTATTGTCTGCATCTTTAGGGCTTCTCTTTCTTCCCCTTAGCTCTGGCACAGCCCTGTGTGTTGTGGGGCCCATTCATCATGCGTGGATGGCTGATGTCCATTTGGCAGCCCCACAGTCTGGGGAGAGACTCTAGCTCAGCCTCACTCAGAGGGCCCAGGCCACCTGTGGTCTAATGAGCTGAAATGTGGAGGAAAGGAGCACAGTACACAACGAGGCACAGGACTGTTAGAGGAGGCCAGGTTCTCTTAGGAAGGGATGTGGTGCGTGAGACAGGGCATCCGCAACAAGCATTTTCTTACAGACTGACAACACCAGGGATTGTCCTAGGAACGATTGCTAATCAGTGGTGCTGGACAACTGGATAATTGCGTGATAAAATAAAACAGCGAGCTACTCACCTCTCAACTTGAATCAAAATAAAATTCAAGTAGATTGAAGACACTCATGAAAAGAAGAGAACATTGGGTTATGTTCTCTAATTTCTAGGTCAGAAAGAACTTAAAAAATGTTGCACTCATTTATTTTACAAACATGGAACCACACTATAATAATGTCTTTTGCTTTATTTCTGCCTGACATGTCAGTATCATTTGACTGTGTCATTAACTATTTATAACACAATTCAAATTCTTATTATTTTATTGTATGTACTGTAAAAGATTTTCTTCCTTATAAAACTGCTATGGAAGCCGGGTGTGGTGGCACACGGTTGTAATCTCAGTACTTGGGAGGTTGAGACAAGAGGATCGCAGGTTTGAGGGCAGCCTCAGCAAGTAGTGAGACTCTCATCGACCTAGCAAGGCCCAAATAAAAATAAAATAGAGCTGGAGGTGTAGCTCAGAGGTAGAATGCCCCTGGGTTCAATCCCCAGTGCCACCAAAAAAATAAATAAATAAAACTGCTATGAAATATATATGTCTATATTCATTTTTCATCCTAAGAAAAATTTTTTCAAAGTATTAAAGCAATGAAAAAAGTCACAAATCCCTTGACATATTCTTGAGTCTTAGGCATTTTCAAATTAAATTTGCACACTAGTAAACAAATTAAATTGTACTTAAAGTGGTAGAATGCTTGCCTAGCATGTGTGAGGTCTTGGGTTCTATCCCTAGCCCCAAACTCCTCCCTCCACAAGCCTTATTATCAAAATAATATAATGAAAACTAAAAGGTATTTTTTTTAAAAAGTTCTCAGATTATTAGTGAAAAATAATCTGCCTTTCCCTCCCCTCCCCTCCTCTCCCCAGAGGTAATTATTTTTAACTCTTTGAACTAGCTTGAATTGCTGCTTTTTATAACTTAGATATTTTCTCTTGACTTTTTTTCTTTTTTGGAGTTGCTGGGGATTATACCCAGGGACATTCTACCTCTGAGCTACACCCCCAGCCCTATCTTATTTTTATTTTGAAACGTGGTCTTGCTAGGTTGATGAGAGGAGGCTCACTACTTGCTGAGGCTGTCCTCGAACCTATGATCCTCCTGTCTCAGCCTCCCAAGTACTGGGATTATAGGCATGCGCCACCATGCCTGGCTTCTGTTGACTTCTTATTATGAAAAATGAAGATTGATTTGTCAATCATTTCCTATTTGTTTCCATTTCTTATTCTTTCTATATAATTAAGCAACTATATTTATTTATTTTGGCTATTGGGGATTGAACCCCTGGGCTTTCTAACTCTGAGCTATACTCCCAGCCCTTTTTATTTTTTTATTTTGAACAGGATCTCCCTAAGTTGCTGAAGGTTTGGCTAAGTTCCTGAGGCTGGCCTCAAACCTGTGATCCTCCTGGCTCAGCCTCCCAAGTACTGATTATAGGCATGCGCCACCATGCCCAGCTCACTATTTTTATTAAATAAAAATAATTGTTTACAAAATTTTGATTATATAAATGTCAGTGAAAGTTGTATTCTATAACGGCATTTCCTTTCATGAACAACCTTTTGTTGGGCATAATTATTGCCTTAAAAAATCATATATTTTAGGCCGGGCGTGGTGGCGCACGCTTGTAATCCCAGTACTTTGGGAGGCAGAGACCGGAGGATCCGGGTTCGCGGCCAGCCTCAGCTCTCTCTCTCTCTCCCTGTCTCTCTCTCTCTCTACTTAGTGAGGCCCTCCGCAACTTCGTGAGACCCGGTTTCAAAATAAAGTATAAAAAAAATAGGGCCAGGGGCGTAGCGCGGAGGTAGAACGTCCCTGGGTTCAACCCCGGTCCGCAAAAAAAAAAAAAAAAAAAAAAAATCATATATTTTAGCAGGGTGTGGTGGTGGTGCACACCTGTAACCCCCGTACTCAGAGGCTGAGACAGGAGGATTGCAGGCTCAAGGACAGCCTCTGCAATGTAGTGAGACTCTCAGCGACCTAGCAAGACCCTGTTTCAAAACAAAACAAAAAAGGGCTGGGGGTGTAGCTCAGAGGTAGAATGCCCCTGGGTTTAATCTCTAATAACATACATACATACACACACACCCCCCAAAAATATATGTATACACTTTGCTGTTCATATAGCCTTAATTTTTTCAAGTATTTATCTTCCTATCATTAAAACTCATCTTTATTATATAGGTAGTTTCTCCTATTTACATATTTATGTGTGGTTGTTTTTTTGTGATAGTGGCTGGTTATTTTTTTTTAAATAAAAAACAGCCAGGCGTGGTGTCACATGCCTGTAATCCCAGTATTTGGGGAGCTGAAACAGGAGGATCAAAGATTCGAGGTCGGCCTCAGCACTTCAGCTACACCCTCAGCAACTTAGGGAGACCCTGTTTCAAAATAGAAAGGGCTGGGGGTGTAGCTTGGAGGTAGAATGCCCCTGGGTTCAATCCCTGATACCAAAAAAACTCCCCAAAACAAAACAAGCAAAACCCTGCTTGAGTCCCATCTTCCTTTCTGTCCTTGCAGCGCACCAGGCTATTTCCTTGTGGAGGAGTCCTCGCCCATCCTTTCTTCCTGCGCTCTCGGGCGCTTTCCTTGGCCCTGCTTGGTCTGGGGTGCTGGAGCTCTTACCCTTTGCACTGCAGTGATCTTAGACTCTGCTCTCCATGCTTTCTTGAGTCATTGGCATTGTTTTCTGTGGCTCCACGCTGTTCCCTCTTGGTTGACTTTGCTTTTTGCTGGAGTACATTCGTTTGTTTGTTTTGTGGTGCTGGAGTTGGGACCCGGCCTTGTGCTACTAGGGCAGCACTCTGCTACTCACAGAGCTACACTCCCGCCCCAGGATAGTTCTGGCTCCCTAGATAGGACGTGTGGGAGATGAATTTGAGTTCCTGTGCTTCAGAGGACACTGCTTTTCTGCCCTCACACTTGATTAATGGGTTAGTTGGGTATGGATTTTTTTTTTTTTTTTTTTTTTTTTTGCGGTACCGGGGATTGAACGCAGGGGCGTTTTACCTCCGCGCTACACCCCCGGCCCTATTTTTTATACTTTATTTTGAAACCGGGTCTCACGAAGTTGCGGAGGGCCTCACTAAGGAGAGAGAGAGAGAGAGAGAGAGAGAGACAGAGAGACAGAGAGACAGAGAGAGAGAGAGAACGAGAGAGCTGAGGCTGGCCGCAAACCCGGATCCTCTGGTCTCCACCTCCCAAAGTACTGGGATTACAAGCGTGTGCCACCACGCCCGGCTGGGTATGGAATTTTACAGTGAGAGTAATTCCCCTCAGAATTTTGAAGGTTTTTGGTCATTCTTGTGGTACCTTGCCATTCTGTGTCTTGCTCCACGAACACAGATGCCGTTTGCCCCTCCCCAACAGCTTGAGTTTCACAAAGCTGTGCTCTGCTGTGGGCATTGGGTGAGGCGCTTGGCAGGGTTTTAGTTGTGAGATGTGTTTTTGGTTCATTCTTTGAGTTTCACTGTCCTCCTTCCAAAGGCCCATTGTTTGGGTATTGAACCTCCTGGATTAATCTTGTAGGTTTCTTATGGGAGTAGATATTTCTCATCTTAATTTTTTTCTTTCTTTCTTTATACATACGTATGTACATACATACATACTCGGGATTGAACCCAGGGACATTCTACTTCTGAGCTATACCCCCCAGCCCTTTTAATTTTTTATTTTAAAATAGGGCCTCACTAAGTAGTTGAGGCTGGCCTTAAAACCTGTGATCCTCCTGTCTCAGCCTCCCAAGTACTGGGATTACAGGCATGTACCACCACGCCTGGCTTATTTTTATTTATTTTTTGTAGTACTGGGCTACTTTGGTATTGTTTTATTTTGAGACAGGATCTTGCTAAATTGTCCAGGCTGGCCTTGAACCTGCTATCCTCCTGTCTCAGCCTCCCAAGTAGTTTGGATTACAGGTGTGCGCCACTGTGCCCAGCTTTTGTGGAAGATTTCTTATCTTCCAAGTCTTCTTAATGAATTTTCTTTTCATACTTGTATTTTTGAATTTCTAGTAGCCGTTTTTCTGTGTTCACTTTTCATAGGAAACCAGGCGTTTCTCTATTGGGTGTCTTCTCTGCCTTGTGTTACATCTGTGGCCCGGCAGAGGCTGTCTAGAACTTGTGTGTTTGGACTCCTCTGTGTGGGATGCTTCCCTGATGTGGGTCCTCAGTGCTGGCTTGTGTGTGTGAGAGCACAGTACTGAGAGCTACCTGCCACCGTGTGGGGAGGCTGTAGTGTCTGGCCACCTCCCCCTTGGAGGGTCAGACAGGCTACTGCCCCTTAGTCCCTGGAAGATGTAGTGCGGAGGTTTTTCCTCTGGGCTCTTTGGTTCAGGAATTCCTCAGTTTCCTGTGGCCAGTGTCCCCTCCCTCTTTTCTCTCAGCACAGAGATCTGTGCTTTTGACTGGCTTACCTCCCTTCCACTGCTCACTCAACCGCAGCAGAATCTGGCACCCGCTCTTGGGTTTGGAGTCAGCTGTCTCTTTCCTCCTCCTGGCTCCCTCTGGCTGCATCGAGGGCTTTGGTTCCTTCCCACAGCTAAGAGTGACCACAGTGGCTGCCCGAGGGCCTTGCTCTGGCCTCAGCAGCTCTCAGAGGCTCTGGGTGCTCGTCATGAAGGCTGGCCCGCTGGCAGTCAGGTGGGGTTTGAGTCCAGCCTTTGGATGCCAATCTGCTGCCCCTTTACTGCCTCTCTGCCCTCTCTGGTGAAGTGTCCTTTGGCTGATGTCCTCTCTTGTCCCCTGTGTCTAGCATCTCCTTAGAGGACCTTGAGAGGGGGAAGGGAAGGAGCGCACTGAGTGGGCTTCCTCCCCGTTGCTCCTGTCTCATCAGTGAGCTTCTTCTCAGGCCTAGAGCATGGTGGGAATAGGAAGGTAGGATTCATTTTGAGGTTAATAGGCTCAAATAGCACTGAGTGAAACAACTTCAGAGCAGCGGTAGATTTGCCTAATTTCATCCCAAATTTTAATGTTCATGTTCTAACATTTTATTTTAAAAATTAGGTCAGAAAAAGAGTGCACGCCAGTATCACGTACAGTTCTTTGGTGATGCCCCAGAAAGAGCTTGGATATTTGAGAAGAGCCTTGTAGCTTTTGAAGGAGAAGGACAGTTTGAAAAATTATGCCAGGAAAGTGCCAAACTGGCACCCACGAAAGCCGAGAAGATTAAGGTGATAGATGTTCCTTCAGTGCATTTTCAATCCAGAATTCTAATTTTTATTATTTAAGTAATTTGTTTTGAGCTTAATAGTTGCTTGAAATGGCTTCTAATATCTGTCATTATATACTTTTACCCAAGTATGCTATAAAATTTGGCCGTGTCTTTTGAGTATTGTTTTTTATCCATTTGTTAACTCCCAGAAATAATTTGTTTTATAATTTTTATATCCGTTTATGTATAGATTACATCAATTAATGCAGTTCGAATTGGTTTCTAGTTTAAAGAAACAAAAATTATTGGCTAAGTTCTAAGACCTTCTAAGTTAATTGTTTTTATAGTTTTTTATTTCTAAATTTATCTGAAATTATAAATTTTTTTTTTGCCGGGTGTGGTGGCGCACGCTTGTAATCCCAGTACTTGGGAGGCTGAGACTGGAGGATCCTGGTTCGCGGTCAGCCTCAGCTACTTAGTGAGGCCCTCCGCAACTTAGACCCTGTTTCAAAATAAAGAATAAAAAATAGGGCTGGGGGTATAGCTCGGAGGCAGAATTCCCCTGGGTTCAATCCCCAGTACCGCAAAAAAAAAAAAATATTGTTTTTTGGTGGTTTTGTTTTTGGTATTGGGTATTGAACCCAAGGACATTCTACCCTCCTGAGCTACATCCCCAGCCAGCCCTTTTTTCTTTTATTTATTTATTTATTTATTTTTTGTGGTACCGGGGATTGAACCTGGGGGCATTCTACCTCTGGGCTATCCCCCCAGCCCTATTTTTTATTCTTTATTTTGAAATAGGGTCTCACTAAGTTACGGAGGGCCTCACTAAGTAGCTGAGGCTGGCTGTGAACCCGGATCCTCCGGTCTCAGCCTCCCAAGTACTGGGATTACAAGCGTGTACCACCATGCCGGACTCTTTTTGAAACAGGGTCTCGCTGAGTTGCTGAGGCTCGAACCTGTGATTTTCCTGTCTCAGCCTCCCAACTACTGGAATTATAGATGTGCACCACCACGCCTGGCTAAAAGTGTCTTTTAAATTAGTTAATGTTCATGTTAATGAGATTTACAATGTCTTACGTTTTTCTTTCTAGCTATTGAAACCTATTTCCGGGAAGTTGAGGGCCCAGTGGGAAATGGGCCTTGTTCAAGCAGAAGAAGCTGCAAGCATGTCAATAGAAGAGCGAAAATCCAAGTTCACCTTCCTCTATGTGGGGGGCCAGCTGCAGCTCAACCCGCAGGTGGCAAAGGAGGCTGGCATTGCTGTGGAGTCTGCAGGAGGAATGGTGGGGTCCTCAGAGGCTGGTGAAGCGGCTGCTGCAGACCCTGGCTCCGTGAAGGAAGAGAGCATTCCCATGAAGAGACGGCGGAGAGCAAAACCAACCGGCTCAGCCGAGAACCAAGAGCGTGACCCTGGCATGGATCAGAGTACTCCTCAGAAGACAGCAGAGGCCGACCCCAAAAGAGGAGTTGGGTCTCCTCCTGGGAGGAAGAAGGCCACAGCCTCCACTCCACGGGGCAGGAAGGGGGATGCAGCCTCCCAGTTTTTGGTCTTCTGTCAAAAGCACAGGGATGAGGTCAGTACCCCAGTGGGTTCTGAGTTGTGTGTGCTTCCCATCAGAGGTTCTGAATTTGAGAAATGCTCCTGCGGTGCAGAGTTGAGTGTTTCTCAGCAGTCCGCAGTGAGCCTTGTGTAGGTTTTAGGTCTGATACATAATGTTAGGGAACATTCATTTTGACACTTGGGGCAGAGACTCTTCCTTTGCCTCTGGATTGCTGCTGCGTTCCTCCCCAGTGGATGAGAGGGTACCAGCTCCGGTGGGAAGTGGGTTTCAGTGGCCACCCTGTGCTGGGAGCTCACTCTTGTCCTCGGCATCTAGTTGCAGGCGAGTGTCTTCTCAGAAGGCTGTTGAGAGGTTTCTGGTATGGGCCACGCTCCTTGGTAGCTCATATACCCATGAGCATTGAGTGCACTGAAAATGTATCCCATGATATTTAAAAGGACAGCAGTATATCAATGACTGAAGCATTTACATAATTAAGAATTCTTAATTGTCTTAATAAAACACGTGATCTCTTTGTGCATAGTAAAGGCTCAATTTCATTATAAGGAACCGAGGCTCCCTAGTTTTGGTTAACTGTTACTTGAAGTCAGTGGGTTATAGTCTAGAACTTAAAAGCCTTTTTTTATTATAGTGTTTATTTTAATTTTACTTTCTTGAGAATATACAGGAGTCTAGAGCCACATGGTGATTAAAGGCACCAATAAGAGATGGGTCTGTTTTCCAAACATTGTCCATGGACGTTTTGCCAGCAGGTGGCCTGGCACAGTGCAGGGCGGTGAGGAACTCAGCAGAGATGCAAAACTGAGTGGTTGTGGATTTTGTGAGAAATTCATGGGTTGGGACATTCTGTCCCTGCACAGGAGCTGGGGAGAAAGCATCTGAGTAGTGCCTTCAAAAGAAACCAGGTGGGGGCCGGGCGTGGTGGCACACGCCTGTAATCCCAGTACTCGGGAAGCTGAGGCAGGAGGATTTCAGGTTTGACAACAGCCTCAGCAACTTTGAGAGGCGTTCTGCAACTTAGTGAGATCCTGTTTCAAAAAGAATCCATGGAGCTTTTCTTAGGAATGCAAGAGTGGTTTAATGCTAGAAATCTGTTATTGTGATTATCTGTAGCAGATTACATGATAATCTTGATTGAGGAGAAAAGACATTTGATAAAGATCAGTGCTTTTTTTGTAACAAAGGAGTAGAAGGGAAATTCTTCAATCCTTTGAAGGTTATCAAAAACTTCCAGCAAGGGTCTTACTTATTGACGAAGCTTTATTTAATTTAATTTTATTTTTTGGTGGTACCAGGGATTGAACCCAGGGGCTTTCGATCTATTGGCTACACCCCCAGCCCTATTTTTTATTCTTTATTTTTGAAATAGGGTCTCACTAAGTAGCGGAGGGCCTCACTAAGTAGCTGAGGCTGGCCGCGAACCTGCGATCCTCCGGTCTCAGCCTCCCAAGTACTGGGATTACAAGCGTGCACCACCACACCCAGCTTGATGATGAAGCTTTAGAGGCATTCTCTTTGAAATATCGAACAAGATGGTATATCCTCTTTACCACTTATTAAAAGTTATACTGAAAATATTAGCTACTACTGTAAAGATAAGAAAAAGAGAAGCCGGGCATGGTGACATACACCTGTAATCCCAGTACTTGGGGGACTGAAACAGGAGGATCACAGGTTTTATTTTTTTTATTTATTTATTTTATTTATTTGTTTGCGGTACTGGGGGTTGAACCCAGGGGCATTCTACCTCTGAGTTACACCCCCAGCCATTTTTTTATTCTTTATTTTGAAACAGGGTCTCACTAAGTTGCGGAGGGCCTCACTAAGTAGCTGAGGCTGGCCGCGAACCTGCGATCTTCAGGTCTCAGACTCCCAAGTACTGGGATTACAAGCATGCGCCACCATGCCCGGCGGATCACAGGTTTTAGACCAGCCTCAGCGACTTAGGGGGACCCTCAGCAACTTAGGGGGACCCTCAGCAATCTAATGAAACCCTGTTTCAAAACAAAAAATTTAAAAAGGGGCTGGGGCTGGGTTTGGTGGCGTATGCTTGTAATCCCAGTACTTGGCAGGCTGAGACAAGGTGATTATAGGTTTGCAGCCAGCTTCAGCAACTTATGGAGTCCCTCCACAACTTAGTGAGACCCTATTTCAAAATAAAAAATAAAAATAGGGCTAGCTCAGAGATAGAAAGCCCCTGGGTTGGTTCATTCCTTAGTACCCCCCCCAAAAAAGGGGGCTGGGGGTGTGACTCAGAGGTAGAATGCCTCTAGGTTCAACCCCTAGTACCACACACACACACACACACACACACACACACACACAAGGAATAGATGTAAAGAAAGAAATAAAGCTGTCACTGTTTGCAAAGGTTTGTGTAGAAATGTACAGGAAATCTTTAGAATTAGTAAGAATCCACTAAGGTTCGTAGGTACTGTTTACAAACAGTGTACAAGCGCAGTAACAAAGAGGAAATGTGTTTAAAAGGTACCATTGGAGCTGGGCATGGCGTGTGCTTGTAATCCCAGTACTTGGGAGGCTGAGACAGGAGGATTGCAGGTTTGCAGCCAGCCTTAGCTACTTAGTGAGGCCCTCTGCAACTTAGTGAGACCCTGTTTCAAAATAAAGAATAAAAAATAGGGCTGGGGGTGTAGCTCTGAGGTAGAATGCGCCTGGGTTCAATCCCCAGTACTGCAAAAAAAAAAAAAAGGTACCATTGATAATAGAAAACAAAAATTTATTAAGGAATAAATATTACAGAATAAGTATATGACTTTGGAGAAAACTGATATTTTGGCAGACTTATATAAATAGAGATATATTAATATATAGGAAGATGCAATATTCCGAAGTTATCATTTCTCCCTTTCCCTCATAATAATCATAAATTTAGTACAATTACAGTAAAAGTCCCACCAGGAATTTCTGGGCACTTTGTGAATGGATGCTAGCTTAGCCACATTTGGAGAACTCTGCCAGAGGACTAGCCTGACTAGATAAGTTCTGCTACTAAAACAGTGACATTTATGCTGGGGACATGCAGGGCAGGGATAATTACTGCCCAGAAGCAGACGTGTGTGTGTGTGTGTGTGTGTGTGTGTGTGTGTGTTACTGGGGATTGAACCCAGGGGCCTTCTACCTCCGAGTTACACCTCCAGACCTATTTTATTCTTTATTTTGAAATAGGGTCTCACTAAGTTGCGGAGGGCCTCACTAAGTAGCTGAGGCTGGCCGCTAACCTGTGATCCTTCTGTCTCAGCCTCCCAAGTACTGGGATTACAAGCGCGCGCTACCACGGCCGGCTAGAAGCAGACTCTATCTTTAGCATGTGGAAATGGATGGGAACAAGCTGTAGGCCAGTTGGGCGGGATGGCTACTCTGGATGCGGCCCTGGGACCACAGGTGATTTAAAAACTCAGCTGACGTGGAAAGGGGAGCTTTGTCACCTGGGAGAAGGAGGGTTTCTCGAATAAGCCACCTGATCACAGACTGTAGAGGTCCGCTTGTTCTCTCTGACGATCACCCAGGCCAGCACTGACGAGCGGTATGAGCATCAGGAGGCAGGTGCAGGATGCCTGAGGTGCAGTCCTGCGGCATTCTTCCCTGAGTCCAAAGGCAAAAGAAAGCTCTAGGATGCGTGACGGGAGGGCGAGCTGCGGAAGGGCTGTGGTCTATGAGGATTGGTAACATTTCAGTCAGCTGTGGGCCTATGGGCATTTGGTTTTCCAGACTTTTGGTTATGTTTGAATAGTTGACTAAAAATAAAGTAGCCATTATTGAGTGCTTACCATGTGTCAGGTACTTTTTAGTATGTTATTGTGCAAACTTGTGTCAGTACTCATGGTCGTCTCAGGTGGGTCTATATCCCTGTTCTGTAGCTGGCTAAACCCAGCCCACAAGTGCAGACCCTCTCCTCTACTTGTGACACAGGCAGGAAGCAGAATTGGTACCTGGCCCTAACTGCACGTGTGCGTGTGTTCAGAACCTGTAACCACGTACTAAAGAAGCTCCTTGATTTACCATGGGACACGGACCAACAAAAGATATTGGGAGTGGAAAGTGTGCCACGTACTCAGAACCTGTGGGACGTGATCTCAGTATCATGGCTTCCCTCGTGACCGCAGAGCTGGCTAGAGGTGTGGCGGGAGGGGTGGACTTCATATTGCTTTCACACCATGGTAAAGTGGAAGGGTCCTAAGTCACAGGCGGTCTGGACACTGCTCTGCGGACTTCAATGTGTGGTCTCTTTTGTCAACCCAAGCTGATGGCGAAGGCAGTTTCCCTGCCCTCTTGTAGCATCTAAGATGGTGAGAGACGAGAACTAAACAGACAGCAAGCACCCTGGTGCAGGGGTGGTGGCTGCCTTTGCCATTCTACTTGCGTCTCCTGGCTCAGAGTGCTCCCTAAATATTCCTCCTAAGTAACAAGGTAGCTGAAACCTGCAAGTATGGGTGGGAGTGAGCCTGGTGGAGCAGAAGAGTGCTTGAGGTGAGCTTGGAACCTGCTGGGGACTGTCCACTGCATAGTTTGAATGAAGTTGTTAGGTGAGAAGTGAAAGTGGGGAGATTCAGTGCCGGGTTACACTGACCTTAGAAGTCATGGAGAAAGCTGGGTGTGGTGGCTCATGCCTGTAATCCCAGTACTTGGGAGGCTGAGACAGGAGGATCGCAGGTTTGAGGCCAGCCTCAGAAACTTAGTGAGACCCTGTTTAAGGATAAAAAGGACCTGGGAGTGGAGGGGTTGTAACTTGGAGGTAGAAGGGTTCAATCCCCACTACCAAAAAAAAAAAAAAAAGAAGAAGTTGTCCCTGTAGAGCTGGAGTGGGTTTACCCCAGGAGTGGACAGGGCTGTGGCCTCTCGTCCTGGGAGGAAACCTTCAGGTTGGGAGTGTCAGGCGGTAGATGGCAGGAGACTGGTGGCTGAAGTTTGGATGTGAAGTTGTGGTGGCCTGGGTGGGGTGGGCAAATAAAGAATGTTCAGGCATGGAGCTAGCCAGAATGGCACAAGATGAAAAGCAGGAGGAAAGCTGGCCTCTGGGATTCGGGACTCTTGTTTAGTGAAGCAGCTGAGAACACTTACGATTCATTCTGATGGAGGACATGGGGTGAGGGAATGCTGGGGCACAGGTGGGTGGACGAGGAGAGCACAGGCTCACAGGTGAGCATGCCTGTGGGGCTGCAGCACTGCACAGAGGTCTTTGCTGGAGGAAAGTCTGAGATCTTGGTGCCTGTGGAGCTGTCAGGTCAGTTCATGCAGCAGGTGAGGCTGCAGACGGAGGGACAGAGCCCTGCATGGCCACAGGGAGAGGGCCCCAAGTCGAGTGGCAGGAGCAGCGTGTGCGGGGTTAGGAATGCCAGGCAGGGCAGGGGGCAAGGGAGCAGTGGAACCTGCGGGAAAACACGTGTAGATTTCAGACTGCAGAAGGTGTCCTTGTGGTGGGAGGTCACAGGCCTGCCAATGGGGATGTCTGTAGTTTGCTGTTCACCTGTATCTGGAGAGGCGGGTGCAACGAGGCTGCTGTCAGTGTCCAGCAGGGGTGCAACTGGGAAGAGGGGAGGCAATCACAGGATCTGCCCAGGCTTGGGATTGGAGGCAGGCTACCTGTGTTGGCTGGGTTGGTGGTAGATCTAGGTGGTGATAGTAACCAGCTAATGGCAGTCCCTGACTCCTTACCCTGCCAGGTGAAGCATTACCCCTCACTTCACACTGCCAACCTGGGACAGCACCTGTACTTGCCTGAGGTCACACAGGTCCTGAGCGGGGGAGCTAGCATTGGAACCCATCTGGTTCCAGCCAGTACTGCTGGTGCTCCACCACTTGGCAGACTGTTTTCCCAGAGCCCTGCACTGCAGGCTGTGAAGTTTCTGTCTGGACTTTGCATTGTGAAAACAGCCATGGACAAGACATCAACAGAAGCTAGTTGCTGAGTTCCAATGAAATTCTGTTTATGGACACTGATCTTTGAATTCCTGTAATCTTTGCATGTCATGAACTATTTTGACTTTTTTCGACCACTGAAAAATATAAAGGCCATTCTTAGCTCATGGGCATTCTGAAACAGGTGGTGAGTCAGAGGGCAGCGAGCCTTGGTGTGTTGGTTCTTGTGCTCTGCCTTCTGTCAGTACCTCTGAAACTCAGGTGCACGTCAGACACCCATAGGAAACATTTGAAGTACTGACTCCTGGCTTCTGAATTGAGTTGGTCTTGGGTGGGATGTGAACATCATAGGTTTTAACTCCCCCCCCCCAGATTATTGCCATGTGCAGCCAAAGTTGAGGGCTTCTGATCAGGTAGCCCTCTGCACATGGACCATGGACCCCTTGGAGGCCTGTGGAATGCCAATTCCTGGCCAGTAGGTCTCGGAGGAGCCTGGGAATCTGCATTTCCACCAGGATCCCAGTGTCCGGCGAGCCAGAGAAGACCCGTCTTTTGGCCACATGGAGTGGTCATCTCTGGGTTCTGGCGTGGGCTGGGACAAAAGCTGGGACTTGCTTCTGGCCGAGGCACCACCTTTGCCACTCGTCCAGGGCAGGGTCAGAGAGATGGAGGGTGGGAGCTGTGGCCAGCAAGGAAGCCAAGCCAGAACCTCATTTCATGCTCAGAGATAGCATTTCTGTGGGACTTGCTCCACTACTGACTTCTCAAGGATGCCTAGAAACTGACTTAGAAATGATTTAGTGCCAGGCATGGTGGCGCACGCTTGTAATCCCAGTACTTGGGAGGCTGAGACAGGAGGATCGCAGGTTCATGGTCAGCCTCAGCTACTTAGTGAGGCCCTCTGCAACTAATGAGACCCTGTTTCAGAAATAAATAACTCGGAGGTGAAATGCCCCCGGGTTCAATCCCCAGTACCACCCAAAAGAAAAAAGAGTAATTTTTGGAGAAGTTTATTTTTTCCCTTTTTGCCGTTTACCAGTATTGCCATTTGTAAGTTTTCAATGAATCATAGCATCAGTTAAGTGCTATTTATCTCTGAAGGTTTTCTAGGACCTAGTTCCATGATGTAGGAATAAAAATGCTCCACGCCGAGTTCTGAAGGGCCATACACTTGATTTGTACAAGACACAAATGGGGCTTTTTGTGTTGGGGTTTCTCACTATGCCCTTCTGCTGTGTTCATAGGTCATTGCTGAGCACCCAGATGCCTCAGGCGAGGAGATTGAAGAGCTGCTTGGATCTCAGTGGAACATGCTCAATGAGAAACAGAAAGCACGCTACAACACAAAGTTTGCCCTGGTGACCTCTGTCCAGTCTGAAGAAGACACTGGTAATGTATAACTGTGCTCTGTCTTCTGCTTAGGTGTAGTATAGGGAGCTAGCAAACTGAGCTCAGCTCGGGGGGCTGTAGGGGACCTGTGGCCGGCAGCCATGTGCGTGTATCATGATGCAGCATTTCCTCCCTCGTCACCAGATCTGTTCCTCTGATCCTGTATGGCCTGTGGGTCCCTTGCTTTTCTGTTCACGTGGAGCAGGCATTCTGGCCACTGTAGTCATGAGGAGTTGTGTGGGAGAGGACAGGAGGAGGAAGGGAGCCAGGTGGTTCTAGGACTCTAGGCTGAGTCCAGCCTCAGGCCAGTGGCCCTGCAGTGAGGCTGCCCAGAGCCACAGGAGGGAGCGCTGGGCCCACAAGGGCACAGTTCTTGGCCTGCTTGCTTGAGAGCTCTAGAAAGGTGACTGAGTTGACCTTAAACTTGGGTGTCCTTTGTTTTGCCTGGGCCTTTGGTTTAAAAAATAAGTGCTAGCTGGGCGTGGTGGCACACACTTGTAATCCCAGTACTTGGGAGGCTGAGACCGGAGGATCCGGGTTCGTGGCCAGCCTCAGCTACTTAGTGAGGCCCTCCGCAATTTAGGATAAAGAATAAAAAAAAATAGGGCTGGGGTGTAGCTCAGAGGTAGAATGCCTCTGGGTTCAATCCCTAGTGCTGCAAAAAAAAAGTGCTACTTTACTTTGGGCAGTGGCAAGATGAGGCAGAGCTAACACTTGGAAGAAATGTGTGGCAAAAATACAATAAACTGTATCTCCCAAGGTTTGTCATTGGAGAGTTTTGGGGAGGCCAAACATATTGTTTCAAGACCCACCTGGCCGGGCGTGGTGGCGCACGCTTGTAATCCCAGTACTTTGGGAGGCGGAGACCGGAGGATCTGGGTTTGCTGCCAGCCTCAGCTCTCGCTCTCTCTCTCTCTGTCTCTCTCTGTCTCTCTCTCCTTAGTGAGGCCCTCCGCAACTTCGTGAGACCCGGTTTCAAAATAAAGCATAAAAAATAGGGCCGGGGGCGTAGCGCGGAGGTAGAACGCCCCTGCGTTCAATCCCTGGTACCGCAAAAAAAAAAAAAAAAAAAAAAAAAGACCCACCTGGAGAGGCTGCGACCCTGGCCGGCTAGCTTGCTTCTGGGGCAGCACATCACTTTGTGTGCTGAGTTGGTTATACATGCTGCTGAGCACCTCTGTCCCTCACAGAGGCCCACATCTTGATTTAGGGCTGTTTATTTATTGTGGTACTGAGGATTGAACCCCAGGGCACTCTACCACTAAACTACATCCCCAGCCAGCTCTTTGTATTTTTTTTAGTTTCGAGATAAGGCCTTGCTAAGTTGCCAAATTTAGCCTTGAACTTGGCAACTCACCTGCCTCAGCCTCCTGAGTAGCTGGAAATTATAAGCATGTGCCCCTGTGTCCAGGATTTAGGGAGTTTTAGATTTCCACATTCAGCTAATTATTTTAATCTTGGATTTTATTCAATTTGTTCAGTGTTTGCTGCAGATACTACAATTTAGAATACCAAGGACATGTAAGATTTGTGGGTTTTCTTTAAAAGACAAGTTCACCTAACTGTGCATTAGCATTTGAAAAATTTATTATTATTGTAATTATTTTTGTGGTACTGTGGATTGAACCCAGTGGCACTCTGCCTCTAAGCTATACCTGCAGCCCTTTTGAAACAGGGTCTTGCTGAGTTGCCGAGGCTGGCCTTGAACTTGTAATCTTCCTGACTCTACCTCCCAAGTATTAGGATTACACGTGTGTGCCACTGCACCTGGCTAGAAGCCTTTCTTTTTTTGTTGTTGTGGTGCTGGGGATTGAACTTAGGGGCATTATACCTCTTAGGTATATCCCCAGCCCTATTTTAATTTTTATTTGAAACAGGGTCTCGCTGAGTTGCTGAGAGCCTTGCTAAGTTGCTGAGGCTGGCCTTGAACCTGTGATCCTCCTGTCTCAGCCTCCCAAGTATTGGGATCACAGGTATGCACCACCATGCCTGGCTCCTGACTAGAAGCCTTTCTTTTCAGTGGCTGCCATATTTAAAAAGGAGCTAGGTTTTCCTGAAGCCAGAGTCACTTACCCTTGAAGAGTAAGAGGATTTGACAGTGTGGGTCACATTCCACCATTTGGGGCTATCCTGGAACATTTGGTAGAAGGGAGAGATGGTGGGTTTCTACCATGAGTTGTGCCAATGTGTGTGCCGTTCTTGGATGCCCTTGACCCCTCACTTCAGGTGACCCTGGTGCCAACCACAACATGTGCACTCAGCGGGTGTCAGCTGTCCCGCCATCTCAGTGTTGGAAGTTCAGACAGATGCCCATATGGCTTCACTCCTGTAAGAAATGCCTGCTGCCTTGGTCCATGTGAGACAGTGCTCAGGAGCTGCTGCAGAAGGACCAGGAGCTCACCGCGTGGTGGGGAGCAGGCCCTGGGGTGATGTTGCTGCTGCAGGAGCCTGCGGGTCAGCGGGCAGGGCTGCTGAGGGTAAACCACCCGAGGATTTCTGGCCAGTTGGGCAGGCTGGGCCTCACTGTGCCCATGGCTCGGGCAGTGGCTGTACAGATCTGCTATCCTCCACTCTGCAGACCTCTTATGCAGCCTTTGTGCCCAGTCCACAGTGGTGTGGCCAGGAGCAGAGCCTGCCCACACAGCCTGGAGCTAACACTGGGGAGCCCCATGCTCTGGTTACTGGCTCCTCCAGCAGTAACCCTAACCCTTGGGTCTGTGTTGGCACCCAGGGCGTGGACTCTTTTGCCTCCTCCTAAGGCCTACTGGGTGTCAGGGAGCCAAGCACTACTGTGCTGGTGTGTTATGCCCCAGTAGGCAGTGAGTTTGAGGACAGCAGTGTCCTTCTGCAAGAAGCTTAGTGAATAGTTTGTTAATAAGAAACTCTAACCCTTGAAAGGCAGTTGTGTAAATGAAAATACAAATTTTTTTTTTTTTTGCAGTACTGGGGACTGAACCCAGGGGCATTTTACCTCCAAGCTACACCCCCAGCCATTTTTTTTATTCTTTATTTTGAAACAAGGTCTCACTAAGTTGCGGAGGGCCTCACTAAGTAGCTGAGGCTGGCCGCGAACCTAGATCCTCCTGTCTCAGCCTCCCAAGCGTGCGCCACCACGCCTGGCTAGAATTTTTATTTTAAATAAAGCTTATGTTCAGATCAGTCACCTCTCTAGAGTTTACAGTCCTGTCTTCCATCTATGTTTTAGGTCAGTGCTGTTTTGTTTTGTTTTTGTGGCACTGGGGATTGAACCCAGGGACATTCTACCTCTGAGCTACACCCCCAGCCTCATTTTATTTTTTAAAAACTTTTTAAATATTTTTTGTTTTTTGGGCGGTACTGGGGATTGAACCCAGGGGCATTCTACCTCCAAGCTACACACCGCCCCAGCCCTATTTTTTATTCTTTATTTTGAAACAGGGTCTCACTAAGTTACGGAGGGCCTCACTAAGTAGCTGAGGCTGACTACGAACCCGGATCCTTCGGTCTCAGCCTCCCACGTACTGGGATTACAAGCGTGCGCCACCACGCCAGGCTTATTTTTTATTTTGAAACAGGGTCTCATTAATTTGCTGAGGCTGGCTTCGAACTTGTGATCCTCCTGTCTCAGCCTCCCAAGTACTGGGATCATGTGCCATCACAGCTGGCAGGTCAGTGCTGTTTGGACACATTTTTGTGGATTAGTGATGTTCCTGGAGATACCTAATATGAGGCACAGTCAAGCAAACATGTAGAAAAGCCCTTAATTGCCAGGCACGGTGGTGCATGCCTTTAATCCCAACAATTTGGGGAGGCTAAGAGGCTAAGGAGAATTGTTTGAGGCTAGCCTAGGCAATTTAGAGAACCCTGTCTCAAAATAAAAAATTAAAAAAAAAGGACTGGAAAAGTTGGGTGTGGTGGTGCATGCCTGTAATCCCAGTACTTGGTAGGATGAGAAATGAGGATCACAGGTTCAAAGCCAGCCTCAGCAGCTTAGTGAGGACCTCCACAACTTAGAGACCCTGTTTCAAAATAAAGTAAAATAGGGCTGAGGGTGTAGCTCAAAGGTAGAATGCCTCTGGGTTCAATCCCCGTAACACACACACACGTACACGCACACACACACACACAAACACACACATACACACACACGGGTTGGGGGTAGTTGGGTGTGGTGGTCCATGCTTGTAATCCTAGTACTTGAGAGAGACTAAGATAGGAGGATTGCAGGTTCGAAGACAGCCTCAATTATATAGTGAGACTCTCAGCAACCTAGTGAGACCTCGTTTCAAAACAAAAATTAAAAAAAGGATTGGGGGTGTGGCTCAGAGGTAGATGCCATTGGCCCCCCACAAAAAAAGGAAAGGGCTAGGGGTATAGTGGTAGAAAGTCTCTGGTTTTAATTCCCAGTACCAAAAAAGAAAAGCCCTTAATTTGTAGATATAAATGTAGTGTTGGTACTTAAAATGGTTCTTTTTTAAGGGAATGAATGTATAAATTATAGCAAGTGGTTTTCAAGTTTACCTTAAATTCCACTCATCTTTGAGTATTAGTAAATAAATACTGTTGTTGTTTTTTTTACATTTAGTTCTATAGTGCATTAAAATCATAACAAATTGTCGGGTGTGGTGGTGCATACTTGTAATCCCAGTACTTGGGAGGCTGAGACCAGAGGATCTGGTTTCGCGGCCAGCCTCAGCTACTTAGTGAGGCCCCCGCAACTTAGTGAGACCCTGTTTCAAAATAAAGAATAAAAAATAGGGCTGGGGGTATAGATTGGAGGTAGAATGCCCCTGGGTTCAGTCCCCAGTAACACACACACACACACACACACACACACACACACACACACACACACAAAATGCCAATGTAATAATCTCTAGATTAAAGTGTTTTCAGTCCAGTTTTTTGTTGTAAGGAGATGTGATCTGTAATACACAGGGCCTGGAAGTCAGCAGGGCTGCTCGACACCTGGCTTCATGAGGCCAGCCCGGATGGGGTCTCAGTGCTCTGGAGGGCAGGATGTGGAGTATTTTTCATGTGTGTTTCCTCCACCCCCATTCCTAGGTAATATAAATGGGAAAAAAAGAATCCACACAAAGAGGACAGAGGACCCTCCAGAAGATGTTGATGTTGAGGATGCACCCAGGAAAAGACTCAGGACAGACAAGCACAGTCTTCGGAAGGTAATTATGTTCCAGGTTTGCCTGGCCCTAAAGAACATGTGCTGTGTCATTCTTGAGACTAGGTCAGGAGGAAGGCTGTGGTCCTCTGGACTCTCCCCAGGGTGGTACTCAGTGGTGAAGCTTGCTCTTCTTCCAGAACCCCATTGGAAAGGCCGGTAAAGAAAGTATGTGCAGCGGGGCGTAGTGGCGCACACTTATAATCCCAGTACTGGGGAGGCTGAGGCAGGAGGATCACAGGTTCGTGGCCAGCCTCAGCAACGGCTCTCTGCACCTTAGTGAGACCCTGTTTCAAAATAAAAAATAGGGCTGGGGATGTAGCTCAGAGGTAGAATGCCCCTGGGTTCAATCCCTAGCACTGCAAAAAAAAATAAATAAATAAAAAAAAATGCTTTGAGTAATATGTGACTTTTAGGCTGGATAAAATCGTCTATTAAAGATAACCCAGAGGTGGCGCACGCTTGTAATCCCAGTACTTGGGAGGCAGAGACAGGAGGATTGCGGGTTTGTGGCCAGCCTCAGCTACTTAGTGAGGTCCTCCGCAACCTAGTGAGATGCTGTTTCAAAATAAAGAATAAAAAAAATTAGGGCTGGGGGTGTAGCTTGGAGGTAGAGTGCCCCTGGGTTCAATCCCCAGTAGTGCAAAAACAACAACAACAACAACAAAAACAACAACAACAACAAAAAACCTGTACTTGGGAAGCTGAGACAGAAGAATTGCAGGTTTGAGACCAGCCTTGGCAACTTAGCAAGGCCCCCAGCAACTTAGTGAGACACTGTTTCAAAATAAAAAATAAAATAGCCGGGCGGGCGTGGTGGTGCACGCTTGTAATCCCAGTACTTTGGGAGGCGGAGACCGGAGGATCCGGGTTCGCGGCCAGCCTCAGCTCTCTCTCTCTCTCTTTCTCCCCCGTCTCTCTCTCTACTTAGTGAGGCCCTCCGCAACTTCGTGAGACCCAGTTTCAAAATAAAGTATAAAAAATAGGGCCGGGGGTGTAGCATGGAGGTAGAACTCCCCTG